>OZ026815.1:914524-1147665 GCA_964023185.1 Macaria liturata | reverse complement strand
ATTAGTTCATAATTATTTATAATTATTCATAATATTATATATAAGTATTTTCATATTTATCACACAAAATATTTATATAATTATAATATATCTACCAAATAATTAATATCTCTGCATTAAATAATATCATATAATATTCATTATAAATATACACACACGATCCCACAATAATATTAATATGTTATATACGTAAAATAAATAGAATCATAATATATTTTTACCTAACACAAATATTTTAAAACCAGTACTTAGAAGAATCATAAATTGCTATCATAAAGCATAATATTGTAATTCATATAATATTTTGAAGCAGCATGTTACTACCACTTCTATAGTATGTAATGGAATAAATAAAAACAAAGCACTTACTAACAATAAACTCTGTATTAAATAAATTCTTTCACTTACTTGTAAATCATCTCATAAACAAATGATCTTCAATATACCTTAGCAATATATTGTACATAACATTATGTTTTACATTTGTGTGACACTCTTTATGTTCAATATCTTGAGACAGGTTTTGAGAGTTTCATTGAGTATCCTCAGCATATGGATCCGGGCGTATATTGTTGGTAATAGATGAGTCCGGGCCTCCTGAAATATAAAACTTTATTTAATTTTGAATTCTATGATATTTTACAGTATTTCAAAAAAGTACATCACCATTTTTTGTTCTGATTTACTCATTTTAACAGCAGTTGTGTAAGTGACAAAATTAACATTACTAAATGTATTTTCAGAACAACCAAAAATATTAACAAGAAATAACACAATTTGTGAATCAAAGTTTCAGTATTTAACCCTTTCAACAAATTGCAGATTATTTGACTAAAATGATCTTTCAAACATTGTTCCACAGGTCTCTTACTATTATTACACATACATAGTTATATTACATAAACGTACCACTAATATCCTGGTCCTCCGATAATACTGGCTGAACACCCGGACCAGGGAGCAGAGGAAGCTGCATATGAAGTGAGGGCGGAAGTCACAGCGGCCGACACGCAGCTCCATGCAGCTGTTCAGCATTGAGGGGAAGCCAAGGATGTAGTTGTAGATTAGTGTCCACTCATCCTGCAAGATAAGAATGATGAGAACAGGGTTGTTGTAAACGTGTGATAATATTATAAACTAGCTGTGCCTGCGACTTCGCCCGCGTGGTATAGTTATTTTGGGCATTAATTCCTTGAATTTTGAACCGTTTTCGCAGCGCACGTAACGGCTCAAAGATGAATAATTTTCCCCGTTTTTTCCACATTTTCCATTGTTTCTTCGCTCCTATTAGTTGCAGCGTGATTGTTATATAGCTTAAAGCCTTCCTCGATAGATGGTCTATTCAACACAAAAATAATTTTTCAAATCGCACCAGTAGCTCCTGAGATTAGCAAGTTCAAACAAACAAACAAACTCTTCAGCTTTATAATATTAGTATAGATAACGGAGCAATTGCATAACATACACACAAAAAAAAACTTTCAGAAGACTTGATAACCTCCTTTTTTTTAATTCAGTTAAAAATTGGTTTAAAGAAACTAAGAGATAGAGGGTTTGTAATCACTGTTGTACTTATCAAAGAGTTTCTTTTTGCAAAAATAATATCATATTTATATACATATCATATTTATAGCCAGGTTAATGCTGTAATAATAAATATAGCATGCTTTCTCTAAAGAAATGAAATGCATTAACTGTGAATTGATGTGAGGTCAGAGCTGTACATTAAAATACATTTTTATAGAAAACAAATAAAAAACATGTTAATGAATAAAGTCACTTACCTCTTGAGTCAACAATGTGAAATCAACATCATTAAAGTCAGGCAGTGGTGGGTAGATCCCTTCTTGGACCTTCTCCTCGTAAGTCCTCATCATGGTCTCCAATCTTGCACAGTTGTACAGGATGAATGCTGCTCCTAAAATAGAGAGATAGAATTATTAACAATGGGTAATAAAGAAGTGCCCTATATTTAAAAATGAAAGAAATCTGTACTCATCTCATGGTCAAGTATAATAATGAAACATGAAACTTAATGTTTCTAGTTAATGCAATCAGAAAGAGTCACAATCCTCAGCGGTAAAGGAAATGAGTTACAAGAGAGAGAATGCAAAGCCAAACAACACTAGACCTAATCTGTTAAGCATTCATAACAAGCACACAAAATTTTGATTTGTGAATACCAAATTACCTACTGTTTAACTAAATCATTGTATAAAAAACCTTGTGGAGGAAATTGTATTTTTTTTACATGGGATAGGTTTGCGTTTGACTACAGCCTGCCTGATGTTAAGCATTGCTGCAGCCTAAGGTATAACACACTTACCTGGAAGAAGACCTAAATCTGTAAATGATTAGCAAAAACTTTACCGAGTTTTTACATTACTAAGCTAGCTACCTAGCTAGATTTTGTTCAATTAAGTAAGTACTTAAGGAAACATATTAAAATCTTTTTTAAAAAGCCATTTATTTTAATTTACCTTTACTGACCCCTCCAGCCATATTATCATAGTTAATTTTGACCACTGAAGTAGGCTTCACTTGTAAGAGCTCAAATGCAGCTGCAGATTCTCCGAGGTGCTTGATAAACTCCTTCCACTTGGAGTCTGTTGTTACTCTCACTCCATATTTATGTTGAGCTATGAGACTCATTTGCTCTTGACGAGATCTGGAAGGGTCAAGTTTGAATATTATGATTAATCTTAAGGAAATGTAGATGATTTTTTTACATGGACTTGCATTGCTTTAGAAAGTATTTCATCAGATTGGAATTAAAATAAATCATTATCCAAGCAAAAGAAAAGCTAATCATAAAAGCTTTCTTTGCTTGGATTTATTTTTATCATAGTCACACTATCTTCATTGATTTCATTACTTTTATTTATCTAGTGAAATTAAGTCATTGAAATATATCTGATTGATGACCAATATAACATACATTTATAATGAATGCTAGCACCTCTATCAAAACTTAACAAATCATAATAACCTCACCTTATAAAATCATTTGCTACAATGTCAGTTTCTTTTTTACTAGTCTTTGAACTCAATACTGTGCTACATAGAACTTTGTACCCATCACTTGTGCTGGATGATTTAGATGTGACAAAAACTTCTGGACTTATCTGTTCATTATTCACTAATATCGAACATAAATTTTCAATCACATTGCTAAGATATTTTACACGCAAATAAGTCAAGCAATCAGTCTTTTCACTTAGAGGGTCAATCTTTACGAAACTATGTCGTAATTTTAGCCTTTCTGAGACAAAATCTGCATTCCGTGATCCTGTAGCTAGGCCCAAGGAAATAGCAGCAGGTCGTTCTAGATACAAATAAACCCGGCCTTTCTCTTCTTTCACACTCTTTACATGTAGATTCCAGTTTTGTGATTCTGTTATAATATTTTTATGTTTCTTGTCTAAAACTTGGAGAATAGTGTGTTCTTCATTTGGGTCAAGCCGTTTATCAATATGTTCAACCCATGATTTAGGTGAACTGGGAAAACTGAAGTCTCCGTGTGTTTGCAAGTTCTCCACGTGCTTTTTCACAAGTAACCCCTTTGTGCTTGCAGAACGTCCAGTCAAGAACGTAAATAATTGTTCCGCAAAAGTTTCTATCGTATTATCCATCATTTTACAGGAATGTTTATTTTATTCACCAAATGATGCAAATGAAAAAGTGAAAAAAACGACAACATTTAGCTGTCAGCTCAGCTGATTTGTTTTTTTTTTAGTTAGGTATTTGGTATAGTTTTTCTTTTTTTTTTTTTTTTAATTTTTAATTTATTTATGACCATGGATACAAAGTCCTTCAGTCGAAGTCTTATATGATAAAAATTTACATACATGGAAAACAAATAAAAATATTAAACTTAACAAAATTTTTTCAACAGTATTTAAAATATACTTATAAATAGGTTTGTAAAAGACTTCACTTTTTAGTAAATCTTCAATGCGGCGGGGAACACTAATTGAGTTATAAGCTGCTATGTCACATAAGTCACTGGCAAAAATTAGTCGTTGTAAATGGAAATGTGGACAAACAAAAATTATATGATTTATATCAGCATGCGGTCGGGAACAATATGTACAGTTATCATCTGGGACTATTTTAATCCTATGTAAATGAGCTGGAACCAAACAATGTCCAAATCGCAGACGATTTATAACTGTAATAAACTTTCTGCCACAGTATTTAAATTTGTTGTACCAAGGAGTGGTAGGTAAGTCTTTCTGTATTTCTGCATACCATCTTCCCTTACATTCTGTGGTAATGTGCCAATATTCTTTCCATATTCTGAGTAAATCCTTTTTGATTGCACAATAGTAGGTAATCTGTGAAAGGCACCTTCAATATATCTGAGTGATCTAGATCATGCTCCAGTCTAGTAGCCAAGTCTACTGTTTCGTTGCCGTGAATGCCACAATGTGAGGGAACCCATACAAATTCTACATGCTTTGATTTACCAATCATTTCTATAAGTTCTCTAATACGATATACAATGTAATTTAAATTATATGAAAAATTACTATTATTCAAAGCAGATAGAACACTTTTGGAATCACTTACAATTAGTATATTTATATTATTTACAGAATTTAGGTATAGGCTTCCTTTTGTATGTGCCATCTGCGTCGATCTTGTGCAGACCTCATCTATCGGGTGCCATCTTCATTCTCCATTGGCAAAAATGTCTGCGCTCCCATGCTGCTTGTTTTCTAATCTATTCCACCACCAAAAAGTGTAGAAATGTGGCGGCGCCACTTGTAGTACTTGTTCAATATATTAATTTCCCCTTTTCCTTGCAATTACACTGTTGTGATAACAACAATAAAAAAATATCTCTAATCAACTTTTGTTTAAAGTTTAGAAGGAGAATTAAGAAATTTGTACTATTTCTACACTTTTTGGTCGGGGTATACTCTGGAAAGTCTGTAAAACTGTATATCTACGTAAACAGAGGGGAAGCAGGCAAGACTGAAAATTAAAGACACTGAGTTTTATAAAAATGTGACAAAACATGTCTTTTTTTAATTGTGTCTTGGTTTTAAGCTTTGTTTTTATAGTATATCTTCGAAATCTGGTAGGTATTTTGTTTTGTTCGTCCGTTGACATAATAATGTTGTTTTCACTTCATTAAATATTACATGAATACCACGAAATATAAATAAACACGTCAACGGCTCTCTTTTAAATCAAATCAAAACCTTTAAATTTTACTTCTCGGCTTTATGTAAATCGAATAAGATGCAGGACAAAAGGTGCAGACCATGGTACAGACTGCCTAGTATACTTACCATATTTTGTGGGCTCTCTCATAGTTCGTTACTAATCGCAAATTTAACCAAAGGTTTAGTTGAGTTTTCAAATAAAATTGTGGTTCTAATAGTTTCAGTCAGGTAAACTCGTATTAGTATAAAAAATATTTAAAAAACAAGTTGACATATAGAGGCTGACAGATGACAGCTATTTTACAAGTCAGTCAATTCGTGGCAGGGCAGACAAATTGGTTGAACGAGATTTGAGATCATACAAAATTTTGCTATATTTATTGATATGCGTCTAAATTTTACTTTAAACTAGTCACAAATCTGCATTTATTTAGTATAAAATGTATTAGTGGCAGAAATGTATACATTACTCAAATATATTGCAATATTCTGCATATCATGCCAGTTCACCAAGGTGGCTGCACACGATCATCTCTTGGAAGGTATTTACTGTGGCAAAAGAAATTGTTACGAAGTGCTCGGAGTGACAAGGGAGGCTACCAAAAATGAGATCGGTAAAAGCTACAGGCAACTGGCCAAGAAGTTTCACCCAGACTTACACAGAGGCGTCGAAGAAAAGAAAGCTGCCGAGGAAAAGTTCAAAGAGATAGCGACAGCTTACGAGATTTTGCGAGACGATGAAGAGAGAAGCGACTACGACTACATGTTGGACAACCCGCAGGAGTACTATGCGCATTACTACCGCTACTACCGGCGGCGGATGGCGCCCAAAGTAGACGTGAGGATAGTGCTGGCCGTCACTGTCTCCATCATATCTATCATGCAGTACTACAGCGCCTGGTCCAAGTACGACACCGCCATCAAATACTTCATGACAGTACCAAAGTACAGAAACAAAGCCCTAGAAATAGCTAAAGCTGAAACTAAAGAAGCTAACTCAAGGAAAGGTAACAAGAAAAGTAAAGCGGAACAGAAGGAGGAGCAGGATAGAATAATTAGAAGAGTTATAGAAGAAAACATGGACATAAAAGGTGCTTATGCCAAGCCCGAGATAGTAGACATTCTGTGGGTGCAGCTTATCATCCTGCCTTATACCATTGTCAGGTATATCTACTGGTACTTGAGGTGGCTGTGGAAGTTCAATATAATGAAACAGGAGTATGGGGAGGAGGAAAAATTATATTTAATTAGAAAATATATGAAGCTGGGACAACACCAGTTCAATGCCTTAGAGGAGAGTGAAAGGCAAGAGTTCCTCGAAGAAGAGTTGTGGATCAAAAACAACTTTGTAGTTTGGAAAGAAATCAAAGATGAAGAGGCTAAGAAAGCCCTCGCAGAGAATAATAAATACAAGCAATATAGAAGATATATCAAACAACATGGGGTCGGACGAATGACATTTGATGATTCATGATTGTGTTTACTACTGTGAATAACTTGTTGATATTAACTTATGTCTCTCAGAAATTGCATTTTTATGAATTTGTTAAATTATAATATATGATTTTAATGTGGTGTTGATTCAGTTGCATTACTTACATTCATCATTATTTTACAGCAATCTTAATTGCCAAAAATACTTTATATATTTTATTATTTAATCATTTTGTTGAGATTAAAAATCATTTAACATCACAAATATGTAATTCCACTGAATCAACACCAGAAAAAGTGTGCAAAAAATAAAACAAAATGTTTTTATATGTACACAATTTGTTACTTTATTTGTTGAATATATCTAACTTTCTCAACATGTACTAAGATGATTCAATTACAAATATAGTTATGATACATAGCTCTCACATTCAATCACAATGGCATGTAAGGCATACTAATATGTGACACGGCTAATTTGGCAGATTATTCCTTACTTGAATTTAAGGAATTGTCTGCCTAAAGTAGACTTGTCTGACTTTATTATGTAGACTCAACCGTGCTCAGCACACAACACACAAAGGCAAGTAAAAACTAATATACAACCTTCAAACACAAATATCCACAATTTCTGTACAATAGAAGCCTTGAAAATTTTATTTTATCTTTTCTTCACAAAACAGGCATTTAAAGGATAGGATTTTTATTCACTGATAAGCCACCAGATATATTTTTAAATTTTACTATAGCTCTTGCATACTTACATTTTCTAACAAACCTGATGGTAAACAGTCCAATCTAAAATTTTCACAGGCAACATTATTCAGTAAATTGTGAACAACTCTTAATTTACAAACAGAAAATATAACATTTCATCCACAAATGTGTGGTTACAACAAATATTGAGATCCTACAAACAATGATTCTTCATCATATTAAAAATTAGACATTTTATGCATAAAAGTTGCATTGGCAGTGCATCTCTGATATGAATCTTACAACATATTAGACCACATGGAAAGTAATGGAATGGATTGTCATCATTTTAAACTAAGTTTTGTTCTTATTTTTCTTGTACATTGATATGAAAGATTTTTTGTGTCTCAGCAGATATTTATTGTTTTTTTTTAATGCTTGCATAACGTCCTACAAGTCTATTTTATTATGTAAATAATTGTGAGTTTATTATAACAGTTAAGTAATAACAATATGTGGCTTAAAAGAACTCAAAAATCATGGTATCAGTTTGACCAGATTCAAAAGTATTGACCAGTTTTTACAAGGTTTCTTTACACATATTGCTTTAACAATTCCATGATGAACTTCTATTCATTTTAATTTTTACCCCGGGAGTTGAAAAAGGGTGCAGATAGATAGTTTCAATTACAGAAGTGGCACATTAGAATTAATATTAGTTTAACTTTTAAAACACACATTTCTGGCAGGCAACATAGCTGCAGTCTGCACCCAGAGGAAGTCACAAATATTGGGCAAAATCTTTGAAATCAGTGTGTGATAAATACAAACAAATAGATAGCACAATTGATACCCATCCAAACGGAAAGTTGGCAAATACCACCAAATTAGACACACTTTCCCTACATTGGTAGTCTAGTATCGCTCTACCAAGTTATTTGTAACACAGTGAAAGGTAAAACTAAAACTTTTCTAACAAAACCATGTTTTTTTGTTGGAAAAATGCGACAGTGGCTCCCTCAATCATGTTTCAGATAAATTGGTAGGTACTTGTTCATAGTGCAATAATATTTTATTTTAATTGGTAGCATGTACTTGCGTTGCATGTTCGTTTTAGGTACTTCAATTTTATACAGGAGGCATTATATTATGTAGGTATTTTAGTTGTGTCGGATCTAGTGTGTTTCATGAAAAAAGAACACAGGGGCTGTTCTCTGGATTTGATAAATGTATTTTGTTTTCTTTTATCCTGTGGTCCTTTTTCCCAAAAACGCACTGTATGACCGGGAACATAGCAAATAAGTAAATCAAATTTGAAATTCAACAAAAAAACATACTTTTGAAATCCGGCAATCCCTATTGTATTTCATGAAGTAACATTTATTCCATGTATAATTTCTAGTACATTTAGTCGCAGTCAGTTATCTAGCTATATCTATACATATACGTTGTACATACAAGTTTCAACAAAACATACATTATTCCATACATATTTACAATATCAATTATTTTTAATACACAAAGACATCGTTCGAAAAATCGGGCTCATTTGGTTATGATTCTGATGTACCATTATCATTTAATAGTAAAGCTGAAAGAAATATTTTTATTGTTTATTATTTCTTATCAACTTATCTTATTATAATTCGTAATTTTAGCCACAGGGCAGATTAATAATTAGTGAAAGTGTAAACAACTGTTACAGCATAGATAATAAAAAATACAAACTAAAGTAAATAAGTAGATAAGTTGGCTAAAAGTTGCATTATATTCACTGTTTATAGTATTTGTGTTTTTAATGTTAAAGAAAGCAATACAAAACACAGCAACACGACTCATACGGCAAGACATATTTAAGTCTAAAAAATATTTAGTCGAATTGAAAACCCTCTCCTTTTTTGCAGTTGGATAATAAAATGGTACAAAATAATCAAAACCAATTCTCTCTTCAAAAACGTATACACAAAATAATTGCTATCAATTTACTTTAACAAAATAATGGTCACATTGCGTAAATTCCTTTTCGTTAAATGGTTACTTATATGTCTAGTATTTGTTCAAGTGAAAATAAGTTGGTTTCTCTATGTACTGAATATGTGAATAGTTACAATATACCTATTTTATTCCATCTGTTATAATAAATCTTCATTAAATAATTGCACGTTAAAACCGCCGCAGTAAATGTCTGTCCATAGATTTACATCTGCATATGTTAAGTATGTAATTTTATAGTAGAATTGTATTTGGTATATAGACAACAGTTTTAGCACCGCCGCAAGAATGCTTGTTCCTGTTTTTAGCTGGTAACATTTGGAGACCAGTGTATTAATTTTATCCCTTTGAAAGACAAGTATTACATAAAAGAAAGTATTTTGAAAAGAAATTAAGTAACGATTAATTGATTAAAAGCCCAACTTTAGTTTTGGGAGCTAAACTTTTTCATTTGATGATTTCTCTGTGACTTTAGATACACCATAAAACATATATTGCTTGTGACACATGACAGACATTCACTCCTCGCGGTATATTCATTATGTGTGTGTATTGTCTCAAATCCCGCGAGCGACATCTCGCGTCCTTACACAAATGACTAGGCGTCAAGCACTCACTAACACTTCGCGACACTTTTACAATCAGCACATTATTTTACTCTTCCATTTTGTTTTTTTTTATTACATTTTATAGGGGGCTATTCGTAACAGATAAGTAGTTTCGTTTTAGAGTGGTGTAACCCTGGTGTTATATTTTTATGTAGCCTTCATCGCATCGGGACTGTGTGAACTCTGTTTAATGACTACTGTACCTACTTTTTTAGTGTTGGGATCTTTAGTTGCATTTCTTCCTTCCTCTATAATGATAAATACAGAGGGGGCTATGCTATGACAGTATCGCGTATATGAAAAGTTTGCAAGCTTGCATAGAAGATTACACATAAGGGTTTCATAGACTGGAACTTGGTAAGTTATACTTGACCTCAGCATCTTGCGCACAGTTCGCACGGCGAAATGTTATTATTCAAAATCAAAACGCTCGATCAAATATTGATACGAATCATATTATCACCTAGCAGATACAAAACGTGGGCACTAAGGTCCGTACAGTCTGGTTTAAGATTGGATTAGTCAAGTTATATTTTCAAAAAATAGACTTATTTTTCGCCATTCATATTTCGGCATTACGCCAATCATCATGATTAAGCAGGCTTGCGCCGCGCGCCTCCGTATTATCCACAATAGCACCCTACTTTTTCTACCCCTACTTTGAAGCAATTGACTTATCTGTTACGAATACCCCAGTACACATCACCATCCACATTGTACCGTTCACAGTCTGCAGGTCCCCCTAGCGTCGCGCACGCTTGCCGCGCGGTCGCACGGCCACGTGCAGCGCGCGCCCTCACACGGGCGTCTCGTGCTCCGTCTCCTCTATTCGACCCAGGCGCCACGCGTTCGGGTCTGTCGCTGGAAATATACAAGATCATGTTAGTAAGAAGATGTTTGACAAAGTTAGTATAGACGGGGTATTGTTATTTACTTGTGATCAATAGTAGGTACTTAGTTTGACAGTTAAAAGTTACAATAAAGAAGGGATAGAGAAAAGATTGGTAAATTGCACTGTAACTAAAGGAAGACAAATCACCCACTAAATTAAGATTGGAGAGAAAGTTATTACCTAAGTCTTTTTTAACAAACTTTATATGTACTTACATTAAGTACTTATGTAAATTTTAAATTTATTTACTATGGGGTCATACACTAGATAGATTTAAATGTTTGATTTTTTTTAAACAAGTAAGTAGTATGTATTTTTCTTCTAGTTATTCACAGGCAAAAATTACCTTAATCCATACAAGAAAATACCTTTATATTTCATTTTAAATATCACAATTCACTAGTCAACATTCACACAAGCAAAAATATACCGCATGTGCGCAGAATAAGGTCCATTTTCCAATGGCTTACCCCGAGCATGTGTCGCACATTCAGAAATCGTGCGTTTGTCGCGCAACAATGTGTCAGATGCTTTATGATTTATAACGAATATATTTGGACAACAAAAGCATTAAAATAACGCAAGCGAACAACTGTGTGTATGTAAACTAGTCAATAATAATATGTAAATAAAAATAACAAATAAAAGCTCTGATACTGATATGCATAAGCTGATTTTAATGTGTGTTAGTTAGCAAACCGTGATGCTGGTGTATGAAATAAACCATTATTAAAAAAATACGTAGAAATTATAAACCGATGGCCAATTTTGATTAGCATTTATGTATTTTACGTTGGCAACTCATTGTAACACCGATTTGTGTAAACGTAAGTTTTAGTCGTTTGTATAATTTGTGTTTGCCTGTGCGTGATAGTAACCGTAAATCCAATTAGTGAGAACGGTGTCCTAAAATCCAATAAAACAAAAAGATTTCGTGAAAGCACAAATAGTTACAATAAGATGCTTTTAATATGGCATGTGAGGTGAAGCGTACAATGAAAACAAAAATAATTACCTTTTACAGTTGATCTTCCGAACATGCTTTGGGATTGGAAGGATCGGGACTACATGGATATACATGGATTCATATGTAAACATATATATATATATAACTATACTAATCACTACATACTTAAATATAAAATACTTACTGGGGGTAACTAATGAACTATCTGATTAAAGCGTTAGTTTTTAAAGCCACCATAAAAATAGACAATTATTATATTGTGTCTTTTTTATTACTTATCTTAAAGTATATTTTTATTTATTCCCAGAACCTCAAAATAAAATCATTGGGTAACTTAGAATAGTGGATATAATACAGGCTATCACATGCAAATCAATTATTTGATATTATTTCGTAGAGGCTAAGATATGAAACCGTGATGTTAGCTTAAAAAGACTAGTTTAATACTTATTTACTTAACTCACAAATAGATTTTAAATACAAGACAACATTTTGAAACAAATTGTCTGCACGAAATATTAAGTTTCTAGCTTATTATTCTTCCACAGGTTTTCTTCCAAACATACCACAGAAAGTTTTTTGTTTATATGTTTGATATGGTTCAAAATATAATAAAAATCACACATGTACTTAGTACTGAATAAACTGAATATACATATAATGCACAAAATGACATTTAACCCAGAACATGGCTCAGCAAGGCAATGTACATGACAAGGATACTAAATATTTAATACATATAAAGCATACATTCAAGAACTGGTAACATAAAACATATTATTTATTTTATCAGCACTTGTTAAAAGCGTTAATTAGCTTTATGTAATTAGGGGTGGGAAGGGAGGGGAGAAAATGATAGGAACACATGGACGCGGTACTCTTTAATCTTTTCAAGACATATTTGGTCCACACAGAGGCGAGTTTCATATGACAAAAAAGGTTCATCTATTACTCTGTGAATAAATTTAAGTTTTAGATTCTATGACGAATTATAACTTAAAATTAAACATCTATGTATATGCGACAAAACAATTAATAATGAGAAATTATCACATTTTATACTCTGTGACTTATTAAATGTTTCAAAGGTTTTCTAATAACGGATTACCTTAAAACATGGGCAAGACGAGACTATATCAATAACAGTAGGTTTTGTTAAGTGTGAACCAATCATTAGAGAGGGGACTAAAACATATCGATAGAACCGCGTAAAAAACAAAAATCAATCGACATCTGAGAGTACCGCATTTAAAAAAGGAACGTTCGGTTGTGTGGGGGAGGGCGTCGCAGTCAGGCGTGTGATGCGGGCGCGACGCGAAGCAGCGGCGAGTGCTCGTCTGCGCGACAACACACACCGCGTCATGACACATTGTCGCGGGACACCACACAGCGGCTCCCGGCGGTAACATTGCGATCATTTTCCCATCACTAGTATTTTTTTTTCAAATCTATTTTTTGAGAGCCCAGGTATTTTATTATAAAGGAATTATAGAACTTGGCAGTGTTTTAAATTTTTCTATCATGATTGAGAATGAAGTGTACTAAAGGGCTACGTTTGTCGAACTGGTCATTTTTTTGTGACTAGTGGTAAATGGCTTGTGCAATGTACTGGATTCTCCCAGTTCATAGCATTATCAGCTCCGCTCAAATTATTAATTAGATATTAATTAAACGAGCAAGTACCATCACTATGTTTTTAAAGCAACGGGTTTAAAAGTATTCAGCATACATAATGTTGTAATATGCAAAAAAATAGGGTAACTATACTTTAAAATACGATGGAAAAATTATCGGAATGAATCGCAGGGCAAGATAATTTGGATAACAATTAACATCAATGTGCTTTAGCATGTATTCTTTAAAATTATTTAATTACTTACAAAAAAATAGATACTACAAAACTACGCAAAATGTAGCAAATAAAAAAGTACTAGGAAAAGAAGACATACTAAAGACCAACTTTAACATTTACATGTCCAGGCAAGGATAAAGGCACATCCGTCAATTTAAATATAATTTAACAAACATTACGAGTACTTAACACTTTTCAGACTGATCAGATAAGTTAGGTTCTTGTACAACAGCATCGGAGTAATACTGACAAGAATTAAAGTTCAATCGCAGTATTTGGAGAATTTTGTGCGATCATTTTATCTAAGAACACTAGTGTCTGTTGCTTCAGCACTTATGTAATAAAGTTATAGAAATTTTCGTTACGTTAGAAATAATTAATTAATTAATTGGCCTAATGGTAAGCAAAGGCAAACCATGGCCAAGTGCAAACCCGTTCTAGTTTTAAAAAAACTTGGTCTGCCGGACCTTAGTAATATAACAGATGTGCCTTTTCTTAGCTTGTGGACTGTATAACCACATGACGACATTCAGATTTGCTTACATGAATGTTGATGAGAAAACTTTGATAATATTTTTAAGATAATGTAAAATGTATACCCATTTAAAATAAGTAAACATGCTTTAAAATGCAGTGACCATTTTAAAAACTTTATATAATGAAACATGTATAAACAGACATCATCGTAGAGTTTAGACCAAAATACTGCCTCATTTTGATAGCAATAGGCTATCACCAGTAAATATCTATCACCAGTTTATCTATACTTTACATTTTGATTAAAAAAACCTCTGCTTTCCGGAACCAAATTCTGTTGTTAATTTATCCACCAAGATAGCTAACACTACTGGCTTAAAAACTTTCATCTAATCACATCGCGAATTCGATCCATGTAAGAACAATATTTGGTCTAGATTGCGGAGGTTATTGTATATTGTAAATTGACCCCTATCCCTATACAACATAGAAGTGGTTGTACCTTGCAGCTGTCGGTTGAGCAGCGCCGTGATGCCAGGCCCGTCTCCCGGCTTCTTCACCACCAGCATGGGTTTGTCTTCCCCCTCGTCGTAGTTGGCGAGGTGACCGTTGCTCACTGACATCGTTTCTGACACCTGGAAAATTTAGGCGGGAGTGGTTAGTTTTTGCGTATCTCGGACCTAAATAGATCTTGTAGTTCACTATGCATTGCAAATAGCCGATTATTAATATGTGTGTTGTGCCTGATTATTTATGTGTGTGTGTTGTCACCAGAGCGTTGCACAAATTTCGATACTTCTCACTCGTGGTCACTACAGTGTCGCGTAGTGAGGTGTCGCTTCAAGTGTAAACAAATATTTTGAATGTACAGATAATGGTGAGCAGAGAGTGGTGTAATTACATACTGTCATAAAGTCTTAGTCACTGCATGATACACTCATCATAATCATCACCATCATCATTTCAGTCTGTATCCATTCACTGCCAATTGGCAGTGAATGTAGGCTTTTCTCCAGCGCTATACACTACGGTCTGACCAAGCCAGTTCTTACCAACATCATTAGTGGCATTGTAAGGACATAAAATAGTGGCATAATATTGTCATAAATATTGTGCACTCAAATACAATCCAAGGAGGTCACGACTCTCAGTTATAAGGAATACGAAGCAAATAGGTTTTTTTTAAACTTGTACGCGTTTGCATAGGCTATGGCCTAAGATGGAGCGTGCTTACCCGATAAGAACCGATTCACTTTCGTTTGAAGATCGCTGGATTATAGTTAGTAGATGGGAAAGTTATGCTACAGTGTACCTGCATGAGTTTGTGCACCACGTCCCGGCCCAGCACGTGGTCGAACACGGCCTGCAGGAAGGCGTCCGACATGATGGACAGCTTCAGCTTGTCGCGGTGCCACACCAGCACGCGGGACTCCTCCATCGCCATTATGGACACCTGCAACCACCACACCGCACGTGTTAACAAACAAACTTTAGAGGATATAACACAACATTATGTAACCATTATTAACATTCTTCTTCTTCTTATGGTGCCTCTCCAACTAGTGAAGGCCGGCAGTCAGTTCTGCATACTTTATTTTGCCAAGCAAAACAATTCTGCGGCACTTCTGATCCCGGTCCATTCTCGAATGTTCCGCAACCAGGACTTCTTTCTGCGACCGACTCGTCTTCTCCCCGCAATTTTTCCCATCATTATAAGTTGCAAGAGTTCGTATCTATCGTGTCTGAGCACATGACCCAAGCACGCAACTTTGCGCTGTTTGTCGGTCTGCAAAAGTTTGCGTTTTTGACCAACTCGTCGCAAAACTTCCTCATTCGTGACTATCTGAGCCCAAGATATAGCCATCATACGTCGATACTCAATACGTCCACATTTCAAATGCCTCTATTTTCAACATTGCTATGTTAAAAATAGAGGTAATAAGTATATCACAAGTTTAGCAGATGCTGTTAATATCGCTGGGAGTCATCGTAGAAGAACTTACTTACTAGATATCACTTTAGTCATCTCTATAAATGTACAAAGAAACACGAAGTTGATAAAACAGTTTACGATTGAGGCGCAATCATGGCCAAAGTATCAAAGCACACCAATACTTTATCTGATTCTCGCTAAAAGCTAGCCAGATATCTATCTAGCTGGATAAAACACCACAGTGGGAATCACTTTGAGTATTGCCAGTGTACCCGTGCCCAGGTTGTAATCTCCCAATTTACGAGCTCACAATTTCCCTGCCGTAAAAACAACATTATAGATCTCGTACGTTTTCTGGGGACAAGTTATGTTTATTCGTAGGTACAATATTTCAGTCGTAATCCTGTCTGAAGGTCGACACTGACCTTGTCACAGAAATATGGCACTTTCGGAGTTTTTGTATGAGATCAATCTAGCTAGATGAAATATGCAAATGTCTCGTTTAATTTATAAAGCCGCGGATTGCTTTCTTGGAAGGACTGAGATCTTCTTTTTATATAAAGTTGTCTTAGGCAGATAATATCATGGTCACAATGTTATATCTGCTCAAGAGAACTCCCCTAATTAATAAATGTAGTTTATGGTTATGACTTCAGAAAGAGGACATTGCAAACATTTAGTAATCCTTTAATTATAATCCAGTATAATTTCTAGTTTAGTCTAGGTAGTCTCTGCCACTTAAACTTACGTAAGTTTAGTTCTACATGTCTCGCAATTTATGAATGTACCCAAATTACTTTAGAAGTGGCATAAATGACAAATCTCCATTTCCCTTATAACAGCAAATCGACAAATGTGTTCCCTCCACCGCGGCGACGGCAGAGAAATGATCGCAGCACTCCAATGCCACGCGGTGGCGTGACAACGTCCAATACAACATCCCATTGTAAGAACGCCACAAACTTACAAGTGTGCCAACAACTTTTATTGTGGCGAACAACAAGCTGGGTGAAATTACGCGATAAGTTTTGCTCCATAGTACCAAATTACGCGGTTTCCGACGCAAACGGCCAGGTGTAACAATCAGCGCGAAATATGAGCCGACCTCTTTTCGCTATGGGTGTACGTAAGGTAACATACTTAACCACAGTGCAATATTTTGTACAAAATGCTGATTGGCGGTATACATTTTGGTGTGTCATTCAAGCTTGCAGATTATTGCAAATGCACTTGCATACTGGTCTAAGGAACTGGAGAAAATTAAGTGGCGATAACTCTTAACTATACATCATCATCATCCACAGCCGGTTTTTTCCCACTGCTGGTATGGATAACTCTCTTGACATTGTTGGCAACTTTACATGTATATGAGTTATTGATGGATAAAAATATCAACTAGAACTGATAACAAACGATCTTTAGTTCTCTGTCATTCCGTCTAATCGTATTATTGTAGTTCTAGCGTAAAGTCTAATAAATGATAATCTAAAACACTATCACAACTGCAGTAATACTCCGGCCCGACGTTTATAAGCGTGTTACTGTAAGCGTAACAACGTTATGCTGAACTAGTTTAAACTTCGTCACCGCACTTCATAATTGGTAAGCGTCGGGCTAGCTACGGTTTTAGAGGAGGAATTTTAGAACAGTCATGAGAGCTTATTAGGAGTCGGTTTTATAGAGGATGAAATGAGGTGAACAAAGGAACGGGAGTGAAATACGTGGAATTTATAATAGTGGGTTTATACGAGAAGTAGAGTAGGTAAACAGTTTTGAAAACTAATTAGCTGCAGAGCTCTGAACGTCGATTAATTCTTCTGAACAAACAAAACAATGAAAGTTAGTTCTACAGAATTACGTTGCATGCGGAGTAGGTAATTAGGATACAGAAGTATGATGGATCTTATTTATCCGTAGCGCCAATCGCTTAGTTTTTCTGCTTGGTGTGATAGTCTGGTAGGTGACGGATAACGGCAACATTTCACATTAGCATACTTTCGTAGTTCATATGTTTTAATTGCCAAATTAATAAATTAACTATGATTATACATAATATCTTGCCATTCATTTAACTTGCAGGTTACCTGCTCATCATGTCAAAGCTATATGTTCAAGAAACGATAATCAAGCACGCGGGCAATGAGATGAATAAGCCAGCACTGAGACAATAGGCGGCGGATGCTGCAATAACTCGCAGATTACTTAATAGTTTAATAGGCCGGTTTCCTGCGACTGTGGGCGGTCTTGTACCATACAGAGGTATGGGAAAAGACTAAAGACTGTTCAAATAAGTTAATTTTATGAATTAATAAGTAATAGTGAAAGGTTAACTATGAGCACAGTATAAGTAACTGAAGAATGCAAAGCTATTTAAATTCCTGCAGTCATCATCACTATTATAGTTAGCCCTTGCCCACACACAGCATAGGTCTCCTCCCCCAAGAGCCACAGATATTGGTCTTGTGGCTTTCCCATCTAGATAAGCCAAATTCCGATCAAAACACAGATATGCCACGTATTTATGTTGAATGAGTATGTGTGTTTAATTACTATAAATACCTACGGACCAGCAAATAAGTAACTACATAATCATAACATCATTTCCAAAAAAAACTTTTCACAGTCACAAACATTTCTACGGATTAGCACATTATTAACAATTCCTGTCGCAGCACAACACAAGTCTCCATAGACTTAGTGTGTTGCGCAGTCATCCATAGATGTACTACCTAAAGTAAGTTTAAGATTAATTGTATTTTTACGTACATACACTGTATTTTTGGCATAATAAACGATTATTTATTATTATTATTTATTATTAACGAGTATGTTCTTATGACTCACTATCAAATTTGAAGTCACATCACCTACATATATGTATTTTGTTATACTTTTATCTAATACCTAGCCCTGTACGTACTGTGGTCTTACGCGATATTATTCAATGAAGAGGTTTCTCTCTCAGTCGCCACATTTGCATATGAAGCGAGCCCTGGGATCAAATCTAAATGAACACGAAAATGTTCTTGGCTGACAGAGTTTGCAAAATGATTTTTATCCCAGTTCCGTTATAGCGCTATGATAAAGTTTTCTCGCATCGCGTTATACTCTTATGTTGAGATTTTTTAAATTTGAATGAGAATTTCTAGCAAATGTATTAAAGTTCCCGAAAGGCATTTTATAGTAATTACAAATAGGAAGTTCTAGCCGATAATAAATGTGCGTGTACATAGGTACTAGTGATTTCTAACAACTGTAAGATATTTTTGTGCTGATAAAAAGCTATTTGTTTGTAAACTCAATAGCATATATTATTTGACATTTTGTACGTGATGAGCCACAAATCCTCGAATTCTAAAGTTGACTGCTGAAAAAAAATCTGTCCTCAAAACAATACTGTATAACATGTTTCCTGGTCAAATGACCGACAATAGTAAGAAAAAAAACCTTTCAGAAGACTTGTTCTTCTTCTGATCGAATGAGAGTGGCCAACTCTGGTGTCGAGAGTTTATCAAGCCGCCCTAAGGGCCTCTGACATGGCTTAACGACTGCCGCACTAGACAAAGAAGACTTGATAACCTCCTTTTTTTGAAGTCGGTTAAAAACAGGCCTCAACTTTGCATGGAAGACAGAGAACAACATACTTTATGCAAAGATACAAACAGCAATTTCTAAATAGGATTCTTATCAGCGCTGAATCGGCACTTATTTTCCCATCATTTCCTGCCCACCGTACACTCTGCAGGGCTCGGCGAGGCTTCCTGCGAATAACGAGAACTGGATTGCATCCTGTGAAGTGCTGGTGAAATATTGCAGGCTCTTATTTTACATACCGACAAATAGTTGTAACTGTTGTACGGTAAAAGTAAGTACGTTTGTGGGATAGTCGTGTACGTATAACTCTAGTTTTGAGAGTATACCAACCACCCCAGGGGCTATTGACGTTTGACTGCTGCTGCATTATATCCTATTATGTGAACACTGGAAGAGCTCAGATGTAAAAGCCATTTTTTTGTTATAGTATTTATTGAGCCCCATATTGTTTTTGGAGACTAGACTAATCAATTGGAAGTAATACATCAAAAATCTCCCCCAATTAAATAATTTTACGGTAGGATCACAGCCCTCAGTTCAGTTCAGTACTTTAATGAGAAATACGGCTCAAGGAGGATGACTATTTACCATTTAACAACGACGATTTTGTATTAAAACCTTAGTACACTTGTAATCGATATAAGTCTATTACACTGTACGTAGGATAGAAACCATTGTGTCTACAATTCCGCACGGATTCACCTATTGTCGGTTTGTTTGTCATGCACTAGCCTTGGATACATCTAGGTAGTAAATACCATTTCCGGTCTAAGCTGTGACTAAAATATTTATCAAATAAATAAATCTGTGGTTCGGTAACCTGGAAGATAAGCTACATCTTACCTTGAATTGTACAATAATTTAATTTAATTTTTTTTTTGTTTTGCAATAATTATTGTATTTTATTGTACTATTATTTTACAATTAAAATAATTATTAATTATTATTATTATTATTTTTTACTTGTATTTCTGTGACGTGTATCAAAAATCTGATATTAATAAACTACTATGACTATAAGATTGTTTATAATATTTGTGACATTGTAGGTAAAATTAAAATTAAATATAAATTGTTTATGAGTTATCTTGCCCGCACTATGATCGTTTAACTTGAAACTTTTGATTGAAAATGAGCGAAAATTATCACGACCGGCAGGATTCGAACCTGTCGTGATTATTTTTGCTCATTTGCAATAAAAGTTTAGGTAAATGGTTTAATTCATGGATTTACATGTTTGAATATAAAGCCTTCCAAACGAATTTGCACTGAAACTTTATTTGAAGAGATTCTTCAAATTGTACAATAAAGCTATATTTGATTGTGATGTGATGGATATAATATAATGATCAATAGATAGTGATAGTGTTTGTACCTGGAAGAACTCGTCGGTGGAGACGCCGAACCACTCGGGCGAGTCGAGGAAGTGGTGCGGGAACACGATGTGCAGCGCGCGCTGGTTCTGCGACACCACCAGCCTGGAACACCACCGCCGGGGGGTTAGAGGTACACCACGATGGTCATTTATTGATATAATGTATATCTAATGTAATATATCATATTTATCAACCATTTGACATCAGAATGTTTCATATCAATTTTAAAAAGACATTTCTTAATGATGTATAAACTTAAAATCTGAATTTGTAATGACTTGTTTATATTGACTTATTCTTTGTAAATCTTATTGAATGTGATTTTTGCACACCAGAAATCGTAAGATGAAGACATCTTTGCAAATAAATGAATTTGAATAAATAATAAAATATATTATAGTTCCCGTAAGGCATGATTTAATTTAGTTGTAATAACCGGCTAGCACTTACGTCAAAAATTACGTCGAAAAATTAGCTCGACAAGTTTCGGAAATCTGAGGTTTCCATCATCAGGAGGACGAGTCAGCACGCGCGTCCCGGTTACGGTCGACGTAATTTTTGTTGTTGTTAAGTGCTAGCCGGTTATTACAACTAAATTAATATAATATATTTCATATTCATTCATATAAATAGGATAAGTGATAAGATATTTTAATAGCAGCGCCCCGCGGTATTGCCTGCGTTAATCCGGGTAAAGTGGTCGTTTCAGGCTAAATTGTAACAAATACACAAGTGCACAAAATTTCTCTTTTATCACTACATAGTATAAAGCAAAGTCGCTTCGTCGCTAATATGTATCTTTAAAACTACACAACTACAATTTTGATGCAGATTTTTAATAGATAGGGTATTTCAAGAGGAAGTTTTATATTATTATGTATAATAACGCGTGCAAAGCTGCGGGCCAAAACTAGTAATACTATAGGATACGAAGGAAATAAGAAAAACGAAAGTTTCTAAGTGTGTTCCTTTTTAAATCTATAAACGATTTTGATAATATACGTTTTTTTACACTGAACAGTCAGATATACCACTCAGATATAATAAATACTGTCTAAGAAAACAGAACAATCTGAGAAAACCAAACAATCGACTAGTCAAAGCGCAAAAACAAGGCTTGTATAATAAAATCAACATGTTTAACAAATTGCCGCCAAAAATAATAGAATTGTCGGCTATACAATTCAAAAGAACACTAAAACAATTCTTTGTAAGCAACCCATTTTATTCTCTTAAAGAATTCATGAGTATGCCACTAGTAGAATCTTCATTTCTTCATGTTAGTAAAATCAGAGATCATATTTTATCTGGTATTGTAATTAAGATGCAAAAACTTATAGTTATATAAATAAATTCATTAGATAATAAGAGTGATAAATTACTAAGTATTTAAGGAAAATTATGTAAACTGACTTGCCCTATATGATGTGACGTCATAAGGTGAATAAAGCTTTTATCTTTATCTTTAGGTTACCTGAAATGGCAACCGCACGCACAAGCGATATTATATAGTAACGAATAGAATCCTGATGAAAAGAACTAACATGAATCGTTTTAGATGTGCTAAGAAATAAAGCACTAACATTAAATCTAGACTAAAGTATATCCAGTCTAAATCTGCTAAGGGCGTGGAAAAATACAAGTATCACGTTAGCGTGACCTATTTCACAGACGAAATTAAACCGCAGCTTAGCTAAAGTTAGTCGCTCTAAACTAAGCGAGCTTTTAACCCTTACGTTTTTATCTGGTGTATAAAAAGCGAGATTCTTTGTTAGCAAAATTGAAGTAAAAACTAAATAACTATTTTATGTTAATTTTTTTACATAGTAGACACACATTCGACCAACCGGTCCATACCGCCTAAAGCGACGTTTAGTATAAGTATAACTCGACTGGAATAGTACTGGCTCTCAAACGAGACTACCAAAACAAACCATTATTATTTGTTAATTTAGCTGTATCAATATTAATAATACCCACAAACAGAGATATATTTCCTGCTTCGTAGTATGCTCCCCTTTCATACGAATTTGCTCCTACCTCGAAAACATTGTCAACGAAGCGAAATGCAAATATCACAACAGTAGATTTGTGGGTGCGAGAATATCCGACAAAATTGTTCTCCGCGGTAAAATGGCGCTCACAAGTTACCTCCGAAGCGGTAGAATTATTAACGCGCGCTGAGAGCTTTAGGAGGCTCCCACTAATTCCCAATTTCAATTTGATTTAATGGGCCCCGTCCCGGACTAACGGCTGTCAGGTAACTTCTGTGGACGCTTATTGGAAACCTGGGCTTGGAGACAATACCTGTTTTGGAAGGGGGTTAAATGTAGACAATGCAGGGTTTTAACTTTTCAGGGCATTTCAATACAAGAATTGTAGTTCTGATGTAGGTACATACATAGAAGCAGCCACTTTGATGAACACTACCAGTATTCTAAAATTCCTAATGAAAAAAAAAATTATTCGTTTGTTAAATAACAAACGAATATTAAGTAATAAAAAGAAACCGTTATTTAATATGAAGAAAAAGATAATTAATCATGTAAATGTCAATCAAATGATGCCAATTTGTTTTTCCTTTGGTTAAGTTTTTTCTTGAGCTGGTTTATAATCGCAGAAAAGGCTTTAGAAACAGTAAAATTACAATTAAATACATACATATACGGTATGTGATATGTGTATAGGGCATGTGAGAGTAAGTCAAGGCCAACACTTCCTTCATAAGAAGTTGCCAAAGAAATGTCAGGAAGAAACTAATTACTTAGCTAAGACCCGCGTCTTGTGTGAGTAACGCTACGTGACACTCACCTTTGAGCTTAGCTGGCTTAGTAATTACTGCCTTACATACTTATCCTGACATTCATTCAGTTTATTAAATCTTGAAAATGATGTACGTACTTAATTAAAATTTGGGGTGTGACTTTGTGAGCCTTTCTTCAGGTTTTGTATCGATCGTCTTTATCATCAAATTATTGAGTCCACTGTAGGACAAAATGACACTGTAGGAGAAATCGCCTAAGGCGATAAGGCCGCCCAATGTGCATTACACAAGTTCATTGTGCATAAAAGACATATCTTATCTTATGTTAGGACATACACCTCATCCGTCATACTCAGTCATCTTCCACTTTAAAATAAAATAATATAGAAAGTGTAAAGAAAGTATCCTTCTACATCGTAGAAATGCTATTGAAACCTGCCAATAGTGAACGTGAATCCAGTGAGCTGGAATTTTCTTTTTGAACGAACATTATTGTACAAAACGACGTGCTCTCGTTTTTATTTATTTTTAAAGATTTTACTTTTGTTCTTCAGTTATTTTATTCTAGAACAAGTAACAATACCTCAGTTATTGACTTGTAAGATGAATCTTACGTCTGTACTGGATGGGTTTCTTAGGTATTCCATATTTTCCACAAGCATGTCGAGCATACGCGTATAAAGCCAACAAGAAATGCTTACATTACTACTATCAGACTTAATTAAGAACTTATATAGTTTTGATTATTGATATAAGCAGTTTAAAAACTAAATGAGAAAGCAAATATTCAAAATGTCTCAAAACGCAAATTGCTGTTATTTAAATATAATATAACTTCATTCGAAAATTGTATTAGTCACCAATAACACTATTACAGCTACATAGCACCTAGCGTGACATGAAAACAGCCGCAGCCCCTACCTGCGGTAACACATAGCTTCGCACTCTGTGGTCGGTCCCATAAAGCTATGGGATCAATCTACTACACCGCTGCTATAACAATTTACGGATTATTGTGGTGTCTAGGGAATAGTAACGGTAGAATTATTGTTCAAGTTTGTTGTGTGGTGTTTGTTATGTTTCATTCTTTCTGGTAGCGTTGTCGCTTTTAACCAATAAAAATGTTAATACAAATTGTTAAGCCCTATCTTATGCGAACAGGGGCGAGATTTCTAAAAAAATATTTATTTGTGCTCGCAAATGTTATGAAAAAGAAACATATTTCGCAATTTCAGTAATCTAGGTTAGACAGACATTTTACAGTTCGAGCATGTTAGTTTCTACCGGATATCGAGCTTGCAAACCGTTAACTTGGCTCTACGGAAATTGGAGATTTTGTGTACAAACAAACATTTTCAAACAGGAAAACATCGGATCCAATAAAGATTGGCTTTATTGATAAGGACATAAACAGACACTTCTTGGCATTTAAGATTTCCTGTAAAAGCTGTTTTCAAGTTTGAGCAAGGTCAAATCCGTCGAGTCCGAAACAGAGTTCCAAACTTTCAATTTGAAGCTACAAACAAACACAAGTTGGGAAACTTTTGGTTTGTCATCCGATTGTGGTTTAAAAACTCTATTTAAAACCTATTTACGTAAATGTAAATTATTAAAAGAAGTATTGGTATTATATACCTTAACATTATCAGGAGTCAAATCGATTTAAGAAAGATTGAACGTAAAGAAGCTTTGTCCTCACTAACGTTAAAGCGAAGGTCTATTTTAAGGACAGCTTTAATCTTTTTAATGATGCTGGGATAGAAGATTATTCCCTTATTATTCTGCAATTTACTAGCAGGTATAAAAATAATATTAAATTTAATGAAGCGGTTGGAAACTGAAGAGCTTGGCAAAAACGTTGAAAGTTTAATGTACGAAATTTTAAATACGTTGTCAGGTGAAGTTTTTTAAAATAATGTTGGTAACGAGAATGGCATATACTGTACATTAAGAAAAATTATAGCTCACAATTTTTTTTTGTCCAGTTTTAATAACAAGCAAGCTGCATAAAGAAAGTTCTGGCGAATCTAGCACAACGTACGCAACAAATATCGTTGTTATGAGAGCCAAATAAAATAAATAAGAATAATAATAACCGTTTTAATGTTTATGTTCTGTGGTTAAACATTGATCGAAACTCGAACAATAAACATTGCATTAAAATGGGCAATATCCATGTGAAGCCACAATGCTCCCGCAGTGAGCTTTCAGGAGAGCAATCAAATTATACACATTTTTCAATAACAAATGATAAATTACCGACTACAAATCTCCAGCTACTAAGTAGCTATTTTATATGAGATGCGACTATGATTGACTAAACAATTTTTAGCTCTGTTCCCAAATTACATTTTATTTTTCCTAAAGAGAATATTATTTACAAAATTTAATGCACCTTTGTAATATTATACTGTGTTGTTGCAATTTCACGAGACAAAAACATTTAGGTAAGTACAACACTACCTAAACATAACAGAATATAGAAGATCTTCCCCTTTTCCTGACAATGTTTTGTTCCTCATATTCTTACCCTATATTTTAACCCAGGCTGTAGCCAATCGGGCAAATTCCCAGACATCGCAGGTTCGTTACCCGAGTAGCCCGAGCTCTGAGGGCGACGTGTCGGCATCCACATTAAAATTTGCCCAAATTGCCTCGAATACTTTTATGACAGGAACTTGCGATATTTATTTGGTACGAGTTTATATACAGGGTTCTCACGCAAAACTTTTTAAGAACATACTAATTGACTCTTTTAGAAATTCACAACGCAACTGATTAAATTATCATAGAAAATGATCTGAATCAAAATGTAAGAGGAAAGTCATAATTTTCGTTAATATTCAAAAGCAGTAAACTTTACAAACACATTTTAACAGGTAGTATTGGTTAAAATAAATAAATACATAGATATTTGAGGACATATCCCACAGCGCTATCTAGTCCTAAACTAAGCAAACTTGTGTCATGGGTACTGGATAACGTTAGTTTCTGTTTCTACTATACTATTAATTCTTTTCTGTAAGAGCACCATAATTTTATTGCCTAAGTAGCCCTGTATATTATTGTGCTGGAGTTAATAATGATGTAAGGGTTACAAGGATTCGGTCTGACGATGATGACGTATTGTTTCGGCATTCTCGATTCTCTTTGTTCGAGTTTACGTGGAATGTTTTTATTAACTCTCTTCGAAGCCCAAAGTTTGTTTGTTTCCAATATACGCACGCCTTAATCTATTTGTTTATTGTGTATCAAAAACCAACTTGGACAATATTACAGTACACGGTTTGGACCCAATTAAAGACATGGCAGTCATAAAAGCTCCACAAAGTAATGAAATTTGTTCGTAACCTTGGTAATTTGGTTAAAAGCCGCGAAACTCTTCTCAAACGTCGTTTAAATTGAATACTTGGTCCAATTCAGAGCAATCCAATTCGCGGAGATAAATGACATTTCTTCCTGACGCGGCTGTTGAAAAAAACATTGAATTGGTTCGCGTTTTAACTGTTTGGTGTTTGTTATTTAGACGAAGAAGTTAAATTGTAATAAAGAAAATATCCAACAACGACTTCCGTATATTGGCTATAGCTAGCGCAATTCTACAAGGTTTATTAAACTGAAGCACCAACAAAAAAAAACAAATGTAATTTGGGTGTGATAATACGAACTAGAAAAACTATCTGCTATCAATATAGCATATAATCTTCAAGGTAATAGATATATACATACTTTAACCCCGCAGTATGATAAATTGTAAGTATGAGCAGTGGGTCATAGCCCCAGAGGCCGTATACTTTTGACAAAAGGCCTTGTTCTTTAGCATTAGGCTTCAGCATCAAGCAGCGTAAAATGCTTGAATAAGCTCCCCTTTCTGGTGTAAAGGTCGTCTCCTAATCGACTTTCACGATAAAGCTCGCCCCTAGCGACAGGGTTGCCCAAACATCGCCCCAACATAAGCCATTTGTGAAAATCAAAATGAGATTGCCGAATTTGAATTCATAATACGGAACCCTTTAAGCTTATTGATGAGTTATTTCAAAGCGACGCCTCATTTCATATTTACGGCGCTAATATTTATATACTTTGCAAAATATTTGGAATAACGACAACCCTAGTGGTGTTTATGACGTCAGAGAAACCCGTAAAGGGCGCTTCTAGACATTTCAATTGTGATCCGAAACTCATTAAGCGTAGTATTCTGCCATTAAAAGAAAGCGATGCTAAAGGTCAATTGAATAAAACAGTAACCCTTGTAGATAAAAAGTCAATTCGGTATCAAATCTCTCAGACCCTCAACAGTTGGCGGCCGAATAACTGAATAAATGATTGAAAAACCGACGAAGCGTCTGGAATAAAATCTTCGACAGCACCGCAGATGCGGGGAATTTTTGATAAGTTTTTCTTGAGCAATTATTGTTTAACTGAGTTAACAAATCACGATGGTGGAAACATCAGTTCTTCTTCAGTGCCGTAATGAAAGCCAGTTTACATTTATGATGTCGATTTTGAATAACATATACAAATACGAGCGAAAACTATAAGAGGTCGCTGGAGACATACGACGTGGAGACTACAGACAACTGAAATCAAACTATTTAAACAGCAGACCTGTAAGAGGGTGGTGTAGCAACCAAGCAAGTTGATAATGTAGGTAAGGGGATTCTATATTAAAGGGATTTGGAAGTGTAAAATTCCGCCAAGATATTTGGCGGCAACTGTACTAACACATCGAGAAATTACGTTTGTGCCTAATTAGCAGTAATTACAACCGACATGACCATAAAGAGAGGCAGTAACTTCTGTATCGTACGTTACGTACGTTTAGGTAATGTTCAAAAACGAGACCATGTTTCCGAGCACTGCCAAAGCTACAATTAACCCAGTTTTCGCTCGTAATAAGCCTTCATTGCTAAACTTGTGACGTTAAACTACCAAAATTCTATGTTGATTTGACTAATCCATTGATAAGCTGCAATATTTGTATTTAGATTATCTGTTGTTTACAAGGGGATAAGTATCTCACTTATAAAAAGTAATGTGCCAATCAAACCTTAATCTAAACACGTGCAAGAATTTGATAAAAATAAACTAGTTATATAAAGTTTCATATTGATATATTCTCACGAAGACTCGACTACCCCTTAGAATGGTCACTACTGTTTGATGGCAGATAACTGGCAATGATGGCAGAGTTACATAACTTAATTAATTTAGGACGGATAATAACCACGAAGAAAGAAAATTAGGCAATTAACGTAACGACGCACCACGCAAGCGAATCTGCTACAAATTGCAAGTAAGTAAGTAGCTCCATTAGTGTGAATGTTTCTTGTAAGTACAATACCATAAAACAGCTAAATGCTACAAAGACTCAAACCGATGCTACAGTAAAGTTCGATCACAGAGCTGAAAGAACATTGGGTGAAACATCTGTATATGTAAACTAATGATTGCTTACCATCAGGCGAATTACGGTCAAGTGCAAACCCATTTATTGTAAAAAAAAAAACTATTATACCAATCAAGAAAGGAGCAACAAAACAGTGACTGTTTGTACAAATTCTTCGACTTCCGCTTCTCTCGCATTGACTTAATGAGAATGTACGTACAATCGGCATTAAAATACATATTATGCTAAGAATACAGTAAGTTTTGTATAGCTAGAAAATATAGTGGGTAAAGTTTCGGGGTGCCAGGCGTGAGGAAGCCTTCGACCGGGACGCATGAAGGGAGTTGGGGGAGTGGGATAGTACATAGTATAGGTTAACAAAATAAAAAAAAGTATTAAGTAGTATACATGTATTTATCTTCATACGCTTAGTATTGTAGTACGTACGTACGTACATACATAAAAATCTAAGCGTGTAATTACGTCGCCGGCAAGGTTTTTATTGAGACACCAAGCACGTCATTACGTGAGAGCATATAATGTGTAATTGTCGTGTAATACATGTTTGTTATGTTTGCTGTTTTGTATGCTGATCAACATTATTAGAACCAGTGCAATTATAGTACAGTAATAATTTTATTAGGCTTGAAGAACACCAAGCAAAAATAATGTCAAATGCGGATATCGACATAATTTATTTGTAATTTATCCGGGAATACGATGATATAAAAGTTATAATAGAGATATTATTTAGCAAGACCATGCGTTCGTTTTTATTTATATTCGAAGGCTTCATTTCTCAACAACTACAAATACTTTGCAATAATATGAAGCTAGGGCGATGCAATAAAACGAAAGCCCGCCGATGCGTAGGCAGCTCAGCACGTAGGAAGATCAAAGGAAACTAGTTATCAATGTAGATAGGATAAAGAAACATCCTAAGAAGGGCAACGAGAAACCTTCTAGGTGAAAAACAAATCCATATAAAAATCACCTGTAACGCTTCCGTTTTCCCGTTCCCGAAATAAATTTTTATTTTATTAAAAAAATGTCTCGTTGATACTCGTCCGGAAATTACTTGTTATTCGAAACTGGTGCTTTGGAAAGCTGTATAAAGCTCAGTTGGCTATTACTTTACGTTGATTTGCTGTAAATGAAATAAAGCTTAATTTGTTGAATACAGTTTTGTGATTTTATTTTACTCTGATGACTGGCCTGTTAGCTTAGTTGGTAGTGGCTCTGCCTTCTAATCTAGAGGTCGCGGGTTCGATTCCCGCATGACACAAGTATTTATGTTCTTTAAAAATTTATAATTACTTGTGTTGAGTCTGGTCGTTTGTATGTATAATAAGTATGTATGTATTTACAAAAGAAAAGTAAATAAGTATTATATCCGTCATCTAGTAGCCACGACACAAGCGTTTGCTTAGTGTGGGGCTAGATGGCGCTGTGTGCAATGTCCCGGAATATTTATTTATTTATTTTTCTCTCAGTTGGCTTCACTGGGAAAGTGCATTTAAATTTGAAATGCAGAGGTTTTCCATACCAATGCATTTATTCTATTAACTAATAACCAAACACAATAAAATCCCAATCAGAATACGTTAAAAATAAAGGTTTATCCATGTAGCTAGATCCCAATAAAATCCAGCACATTTATTGCACACATACCTAGTCACTTTTATCTCGTCAATGTCAGTTCAGTAATCGTAATCAGCCACCCATATGCAATCAGCCATCAGACAAATAAATAGGCAGAGACATAATATCAGTAAGTATTATAGTTTCAGCCGACGACCTCCATACTTATATGGAGAGACTAGCAGCCGATTTACCAAAATGAGTAACGAAATTCAAGGCGAAAGACTCCGCATGATACGCGTGGGTTCCACTTTACACAAGACTTGGTAAAAGAAAAAGATAATAATAATAATAACATAATCAGAAAGTACATAGGTATTTTTGACTAAGTTGAAAACATATAAAGCCTAACTGTAGTCGTAAAGAGATATAAAGAAAAGCTTGGACCCTATAGGTATCAATGAAAATACTGTAAAATAGAATCAGAAACTCTTTTGAATGCTAACACCCGTATTCACGAACGTTACTGTGAGGTCTCATAGTACGCATGGACGCATAGGGGTAGCAAAATCGTTTCACAAACAATACTTAAGTGGTGAAGCGCACTATGCGTTCGTTAAACTGAACGCACAGCTAAGTAAGCTGGGTAGCTACTTTAGACAACGCATAGTAGACCAACAACAGGCCACGTATACAAAACGAGTGAGGTTATTATTAATTTGTCTCCTTATTTTGTTGTTACTTACGACCTCAAAATGGATTATAGCAGTGAAGAAGAATTCGATAATTATATCAACGATAGGATATTTGAACAAAGGACAATAATTACAAGAAAAGTGGTACGGGACTTTCAAGATCCTTTTGATTACTATAGTTCAGAAGAGTTTAGAAAACGTTACAGATTTTCGAAAGATGTTGTTTATTATGTCCTTTTGCCACTAGTTTTTAATGATTTAGTCAAATTGACTGAAAGAGGCTTACCAGTGCCGCCAAAATATCAGCTGCTGATAGCTATAAGGTTTTATTCCTCTGGAAGTTTTCAGGTAAGTCCTAAGTAACTACTTATAATTTACAAAAAGTAATACATATTATTGTATCAAAAGACCTACCTAACAGTAGGTACAGTTTTAAGAATATTTCAGAATAAAGTACATAGGTACTTACCTACCTATAATAATGTATAATCTTCACTTACAGATGGTTACGGGAGATCTTATAGAAGTGAGCCAACCTTCAGTTTCAAGAATAGTAAAAAAAGTCTCTCGGCTCATCTGCATGAAAATAAAGCAGTATATAAATTTTCCATCAAATTTGGAAAATGTTCAGCAAATTTTTTATGCAATTGCACAGTTTCCTGGAGTTATCGGTGCTGTTGATGGTACACATATACCAATACAAAATCCTGGCGGAATACATGCTGAAGTATACAGAAACCGCAAAAAAACATTTTCTATAAACACTCAGATTGTTTGTGGGCCACATCTGGAAATATATGATATTGTTGCGGATAGACCTGGATCTGTACATGACAACAGAATCTTTCAGGCGTCTTTACTCAACAGGAAACTAAATGAAGGAGTAATAAGTGGTATTCTCTTAGGTGACAGTGGATATGGATGCCAAACCTATTTATTAACACCAGTACTTCGGACTACAACAGTGCAGGAAGAAAATTATAACAAATCTCACATTAAAACAAGAAACACTGTTGAAAGAACTATAGGAGTTTGGAAAAGAATGTTTCCTTGCTTAACAAAAAAGATGGCAACAAAGTTAACAACCACATGTCACGTCATAGTAGCTACTGCTATATTTTATAATATTTGTAGACACCATGGCATCCCTGAATACACTGATGCAGAAAGAAGTTACCAGCAGTCACATCACTCAACTCAAAGGAGACAAGAAAATACTACAGGATTGTTGTTTAGGAGAATGTTTATAATACGTCACTTTTAAGAAATAAATTAAACCATAATATGTACATAAATATTTTATTGCTTTTGTTTTAAATTACTAATTTCTAACTCTAACTTCTCTATTTGCAACTTGTGCATTATTTTTTCAAATTGAAGAGTGTTTTTTTCTCTTTCAATTATAATTTTTTCCCTCTCCAAGCGTAGTTCAAATAATGCCTGGTCATGTTGCATGTTGGTATCGGTTCTTGTTATCCGAGCCTGTGTTTCAGACATTAATTTTTTGCCACCTGAAATATAAATAAAAAAATTGCATAAGAAAATACCATAGTATATTATACTAAATATAAAATATTGCAGGACATGTTACACACACAGCCATCTGATCCCAAACTAAGCTTTCGTTTGTACTATGGTAACCAGACAGCTAATAAACATACATAAATATTTTTAAAAACATACTTAAGTAAGTATGTACTTATATAAATAACAACACCCAGACACAGAACAAACATCCGAATTCATCACACAAATGTTTGACTTGGGTGGGAATCAAACTCACTACCTTTGGCTTAACTACTAGATCACTAACCATTCCACTACCAAGCCAGTATAAATTACATATTACTTACTTGTTGGTGTGAAGTGCTTAATATTTCTTCTTTGTAGAGAACGGAGATCATTTTCCTCTTCATGGTTTGTACTTTCTTCCACCATATTTTCTTTACAATTCTTTTTACCTAGAACATAGATATACATGAATATCAACCAAATAAAGTAAACATAACAAGTAACATGTGGAGGAGACCGGAAGACTGATTGATGATGAAAAATGATCAATGATGATAAATCTTACTTGTGCTAGTATCCATGTCTTTAAGTTTCCGTTTTAATGAAGGAGGAATGTCTTCGTTTACCTCCCTCTTCAAATCCACAGTCAAAATACCTGCAACAAAACATTTTTTTTACTAACAAATACCTAACTACAATTCACACACAATTACTAACTGTGTAAATGCTGTGATAAAAACTAACTTTGGCTGTTAGGTACATAACATATATCTGTACAGTAACACTGCACAGTGTTATCGCACAGATACACATACATGACATATCTGCAGCCCTAGGCCAATTGATTATAAAATCAAAAAATATACCTACTATGTATAAAAGATACATACCATGTTGAGATGTGTTTTCTATCTCTACATTCAAGTCGCTCAGTACTGAAAAAGAAACATTAACAATTTAATGTCATATTTCATACATTAATTTGAGGACAAACACACAAAAAGTAAACATTATATTTATCATCTTGGGTAACAATAATGTTGATAAATGAAAATTACACTGAATGACTATATAAATAGAAAGGTGTTTAAACAGATGATACAAAAGTGTTTTAACAGATCATTGCCTCGAAATAAATAGTCTATGTAATAATTTTAAGGTAAACTTACTTTCAATAGAATTGGAGTCGATGACATGTGGCACCTTTAAATCTATAAAGGGACATATGATGTCAACCAAGTTGTCTGAACTTGGTCCTGCATCAGGAGGCCCACCCCCGGTACGTCGCATGCTTGAAGCTTCTTGGCTAAGCTCCTTCTTTCTCAAAGTTTTTATGTTTTCCCAGCATCTCTTCAACTGCGTGTTATTTCTTTGGGAAACATATGGCTGCGAGTTGAATGCAGCAGTCAAGTCCTCCCAAGCTTGCTTTTTTAAATCAATATTTTTAGAATTAGTACGCTTGTCTTCTATAATGGGTCGGTCACGTACAAGAGCCACGATCAGTTCCCTTTCCGACGTGGTGAATGGTATTTTCTTAGAACTGGAATACAATTAGGTATATTGTTTTATTTATAAGTCACTCTAAATGTTCGTTAATATGCTTCAGTTTTCCTTAGTTTGCCAGTCAATATGCCATATTAAACCAAGTTAAAATTAAATACTCAATAGCAAAGTATTAACAACAATGTGTACTTATATATAATTTTAGAAGATAGTAAAACAAAAATTATAAAATTTTACTTACCACATCGCGTCCGTAATGTATATTTTTTTATTTGGCGTTTCTTGCGACATTTTTAAATACAATACAATATAGTTCAATTCAAATTCAAATTCAAATTAACACGACAATTCGACAATGTTTCTAAACAAACGGTTTGAGTTGAGGTTATTTATTTATTATTTGATTTGATTGTCATTTATTTACTCCTGTCAAACTCGAGCATGAAGTTAGCAATACAAATGGACCAATCACATGTCGCCATTTAACGCAGTGCGTTTACTTTGCCAAGCATTACTTAAATTTTGTCTATGAATAGAAAGGCTCGATGAATCGAACGCACTGAGAAGAGTTACCCTTAGCACAGTGTTGATGCTTTACTTAGAGAAGTACCGTTCGTGAATACGGGTGTTAGACCATAGCAAAGAAAAAAAGAAAGCAAAACTCAAAGTGCTTGAAACTTTTTCTCTCACGTTTTATCTAAAGTAGGTGTTTAACAGTCTGGGATCAAACAAACCTATTCCAACGAATCGCCGATTTCGACTCAGTGGGCGCGATGGGCAATTATGACTGAACAGGAATCGATAGAGCGAGCATCTCGAAAAGATCACCGGATTCGGAGCTCGTGAATAATATAAAGTGTTGAGGCAAATCCCGGAGCCGGCGAAAGCTTTTAAGGCGATACCGAGACACAAATATTTCCATAGAGCAAATTGCCTTCGACCTGTTTTGGTTGACGGATCCTCTCAATCCCGGACGAAATGGGTCGCGGCGGCACAACACCTGGATCTATGCATAGCCTAATGAGAGCCGAACAAAGGGCGGTCATGCCCTGGATTCAGACTGTTTCAGACGTACGATACAAAGCGAGCATTATCCGCCGTGAACTGTGCAAATTGTAAAGAATGGAGTAATGTGATTATGCCTGATGTTAAGTAATGGTAGGGCCTCTTAATCACGTGTACATTTACTCGACACTTCAAAGCCGGGCAAAAAAAATTCAATAGTTTTAGATATAAGTATCTCATGATATAAGTAATATTATGTTGGATAACTCTTGGATCTTATCGCAACATCGATTTGAAATCGATGACAAAATTTAATTAATTACCCATATCACCTACACACGCAGGTTAACTTATATTGTGTCACATGGCAACTACAGACAAATTCAAAATGTTTAACTAACACGTCCATCAAGTATAGTAAAGAGGTCGCAGTGCCGGTCATCCACCGCCAAGCAGCCTACTGGCCACATTACGCAACGAGTCTGCGACAGCACAAAGTAGACGTATTACACAGTCGTCGTAATAGGATCGTATACACGTGCACGTGCTCTCACTTTCAATGGGCATTTCATTGAGCGGCCGTTTGGCCAATCGAGATATCGGACCGGATTAAGGTTTCCCGCTCGCCCATGTCATGGGATTTCGTTCTCAAGGGTTGGGATCTTATCAGAGGCGAAAAATCTCTAGTTTGCTGATCAAACATTGATTGGAGCCTGTGAAGACATTGAACTGTTGATCGAGGCCTGTAAAAAGTTTTCTGCCGTGTTTGAGTTTTAACAAGGTGATTCTTATGCGTCAGTCATCTTCCCGGTCTTAAGTTCAAACAAAAACCTTCTAAAACATACAAAGATGTATCGACACAGAATTGCGAATTTATTCGATACCCAATTTTAAAGTTGAGCCCCGATTTTAATGAACGCGCCATATGCTGGCTTGTAACATTATACGAAACAGGTCATACATAAACCGTTATCTCGAGCAGCCATATTCGCAGAATCTATAAAGGGGCTTATTTATTGCGAACTCCGTAACAAACTCTCTTTGTACGCTTATCCATTAGTCAAGTTATTTTCGAACGAAGGAGGCTTCACAGATTCTGATGTTTTGTCTAATGGGACTTTTTTTGAACTTTCAATCAACCGTTTAGGGGAAGTTGATTTCTTAGAATTTAATGTTAGTCAAAGTTAAGTATCAAACAGTATGAATCACATCGGTGAGAAGACAAAGGCATCAAACAAGGCAATAAACAAGCAAGCTATGAATCAACCGCACGCAAAACTATCACTCAATCGATCAACATTGAACTTTACAGAACCAGTTCCATAATACTTATAGGAAGAAGTTGACATTGACCAAGAAAGTGACGTAATTGGTTTACATTATCATAATTTTAATTCAAGCTGTGAGAAATTACTTAAACAAGTGTTCAAGGCGATGTAGCAAATTGCTACCAAAGAGATAAAGGAGTTGCATTACATTCTGGTTCTCAAAAGATTGAGCTTACTGATAACTGACTAACCGGTTCTAAGCGAATCCTTGCATCAAAATGTACGCAACTCCTGCGTGGTTTAAGAAATTGAGAATATACAAAAAAAAACATTAAGTTCAATATCTCTACATAAATTAATCAGACAAAGCTACGAACCCATAACATAAACTATATGAATCGTCAAATATAAACGACGAGACACAAAAGTAATCAAAGGTCACTGAACAAGTCGAAATTAGGAGTACAATCAAGATAAAAACAAGAGAAAAAACAAAGGCTCTAACAAAATGCACAACGTTAATAAGAGTATACAAGCACATGAAAAGACTGTAATTAAAATCTTGCAACTGATAGCCTATGGATAGCATCATACGACCATGAAACATTTCTCAGGGGTATAATTTGTAAATATCGCTGCGTCAGATGCTTATTATGGGTGCGAGTGTATGGATGCAGGGTTGATGAAAGGCCATCGGTAATTACAATAGTGATAATATTGCTGGCTGGAAGAAAACAAGATGAGATGGTGTGTGTTTGAATTGTTTTGAATGAAGAAAAGGGTTGTAACGTAGTTAAAGGAACGTTTCGAATTTGAATTGTTAGACTCGCATAAGCAGCCATTAAAATTATTATAAATTTCAATATAACAACCTATTGGATAGATTCTAATCTTACAAACTTTATACATATGCACCAAAATACATCGCATATACATACATAGAAGGAAAATATTCTCTATCATGTATATGACTTGTTTGCACAGAGATTGCTTTGCATACGCTGCAGAGAAAATAACAAACAAACAAGATACTCGAAACTTGGATATAAAACTAAGTACCTATAGGAAACGTATTATATTCCTCGTTCAATAACTTGCGTAAAACTCGAACAACAACATAAAGAACGAGAGAAAACTCATATTGTGATGAAAAACTAGTGAATGAGTCAGGCAAAAAGGTTATTGCTTTAGTTTTTGCTTTGTTAAGAATGCCGATCAGAAATTACGCATGATGTATCATCGACACCTTAATAACTAGGTGTTGTGCAGAAATTGATCTTGGAATTTCTAGACTAGCTCTTGGCTATTTTAATCTGAAACAATTTTTTTTTATATATTTATGATACATTGTAAAATTACATTGGGCAAAAGTTTAAAAGATGTACTTAGTCAAAAACAGTGTATTGGTAAATCCAAACAAAACAACCCAAGCCAAACTCTGTCTATTAAATGTATAGCTATGTAAGTACTTTATTAATTCAACTGTAGCTTGATTATTTATTTATATATTGTTTCACAGCAGGTTGATTAATTAAATGATGATTAAATCACTTTATCCGGCTCTCAGCTGAGATAAGAGTTCTCAAGATAAGTTAATAGGCGGAGACATAAAGCGATTACCTTGAATTAAATTACGAATTAAACGTTAATCGAGAGGAATTTATCTAGATTTAGATATTTATTGTTCGTAATTTCCCACGGCACCGTTTAAAATCTATTTGGTCTATTTATTTTAGAATTTTATGAACTGTAATTTAACAGTATTTAGTATGAAGTTTTTATTATAATTATTATTTTTACTTATGTGAATAAAATAAGTACTCTAGTCGTATATTGTATACTGACAATAATTGACATGTAAACTTTATTTTAATTTTTTACTAATAAATGATTTATGAGTTATTTCGATAAGCCTAAGTATAATCTATGTGGGTTGTGGCACTTTCCCGTGCTTATAATATTGTGCTACGTAAGTTTAAACTAACTAGAAGTATATAAATACAGGCTGTACAATTTTACTTTACCTCTCTCTCAAAATCCTCATATAAGATTTCATCAAAAAAAAAACACAAATGTATTTTCGCATGGAGGAAAAACAAATCATGAAAATTATGAAAGTATGTACATGCTTATAGCGTACCTTTATACATATTTATAGACATATATTATATACATATATTTCCGAAAAAGATGCTTAATTAATCTCGTAATTTGATAGTCCCATCTTTTAATTAATTAGTACACTGAAGACATCATAAAACTCGTTAGTCGCATGTGTGACTAATCAATTACACAGTGATGTTGCACGCAAATGTTACATGACTCCGGTTATTCAATTCACTTTTACAATGTTGTCTCTGGTGACTCTCTGGATATTTTACTATTTTTGTAATTTTTATACTATAATTAACACGAATACTTTTCTTTGTACGATTATTTTCGCAATTTGAGACAAATTTGTGAAGCGTAAACAATATATACTACCTACTTACTACAATATATTTTTAGGATTTGTCAAAGTTACTATTAGCAGTAAATGATATATCATATCACATTATACAAGTTTCGTAGAGTACTAACACCATTTGTAACACAATTTAGTATAAGTATTATTTTTTTCTTCTTTCTTTGTAATTATTATCGTGTGTTGCAATAAAGAATTTTCTATCTATCTATCTATCATTTGACTGCTCTGTTAGTTTAGTTGGTAGTGGCTCTGCCTTCTAATCTAGGGGTGCGGGTTCAATTCCCACATAACACAAGTAATTATGAATATTAAAATTTGTAATTACTTGTGTTGAGTCTGGTCGTTTCTATTTATAATAAGTATTTATTTACAAAAGAAAAGTATATATGTATTATATCCGTTATATAGTACCCATGACACAAGCGTAAGCTTAGTATGGGGCTAGATGGCGCTGTGTGATATGTCCTGAAATATTTATTATTATTATTTACCTATTATTTACTCTGTGGTTCAAGAAAAGTATTTATTTTTCATTGACACACTTATTTTCATGTGCCCATCTGGCAGGCAGCATCTCAGGTCACGGCTCAATAAGTAAATGCTGGCCACAGATGCAAGCACACATCTGCTACTTCTGGCAGATGGACCCGGTTTCCAACTACGATGGCCTACATAGTAAGTAATGAAGACTTATATTCTTTGAGAGATCTAGAACGAAGCTTCTTAAAGTTTAAATTGATCAAAGAGCTAAGTTATGATCATATCAAATCAACAGAGCGTTATAATCTCTTTTGTTATTCAGTACGATTTTGTTCTTGATTCACTTACTTTTGACAAAACATTTTTTTTTACACGCTATGGGTGTACAGCATTTCTATAAAGGATAGACTAGCCAAAAATGACGCCATTGCCATGAGCTTAATTTTAACGACAGCACGTTTTAAGCAAAGCTGCACTAAAGCTTGAAAAAGTAGCACATTTGCACAGAATTGGATTGTATTTCTCTTGAAACAATGTCCCTGGTACAAAGTTTGAAGCTGGTGTCTTTACTACTGTTTCGTGCGGGCTTTTCGTATTTCTACCGTGAATCCTTAGGAAGTTAAAATATTCGTAAATCTGGATACTCACTTCCCACTGAGCACGAGCGAGAGACTGTCCACCTTGGTGACCTTCTCGTGCGCGTAAAGCTCGTGGCACTTGAGGTGGCGCACGTTGCGCATGCACATCAGCACGCGACGGAACTGGCGCCGGGACACGCGGAGCGGCTTGAACAGGGCGCAGTATACCTGCAACAGGGGAGAAGATAGATATACACTTTATTAAAACACCAGCACAATACAGAAATTTACATATAATATGAAAACTTAGAAGGAAGGAGAGGTTTAACACCCGTTTGGCCAGTCTACCACTGGCCTGAACCAATGTCAACTTGGTCAGGTATTACCAAAGTCGGACCCAACCCAAACAATAGTAATTGGTATTTTTTCAGGCCAACGGTAGAGGTGTACTAGGTACCGTATAAACTAAATCTTTGGAAGGTGTTGTTGGAAAAAGAAGGGACGGGTAATAAACGTAAGAGTAAGAATGCAACGTCTTTGGCTGAAGTGTTACAGTAATTACACGTACATATACTGTAGCCAGCAGCGATACAATAATATGATTGTATGTTGGAAACTAAAACACTACTAGGTACGTCCTTCTAAGACGTCATTTTAAACTCTTACCTACATCGAATATGGTTAAATGAATTTTTGATTTAAGAAGAAATTATTGAACAGAAACCGCATACCCAGTATCAAATAAAACAAAACATTTCCCTGTAGGTAAAGAATGTCCATCTTCTTACATAGAGAAAGTAGTCTATAAAAAGGTAATAAAATCATCATCCATGATTTCCTCTGTTCTTTGTAGATTGCAAATGAAATGAGCGATCCAAGAGATAATTGAGCAGCAAATATCCTCGTAAAATAATAACGACCCATGAAATCGGAATAATCTTTCTGTAATAGATCCATTAGAGATAGCAAAACATCGTCAGATTACGCAAAAAAAGAGAAACAGCAAATGTAAATAAATATACTTAGGGTAAGTACTTATTTCAGTAAATTATGTTACAATCTAGTACCTAAGATTAGAAATGCGCCACCATCGACCTCAAGCCACTTGTGTGGGTATTTCTTCAACTGTTGTGGTGGTCTATGATATTACTAGGTCGTTTGAAAGTTATGTTGTCTTATACACGATAGCTAAGCAATCTGTCGAGTGTGCGATGAAGCATAAATCTAGCAAATTCTAGGTGAAACAAGTGCCACAATCACGTCCATTGAACGTCTCTCAAAGGGGTACTTATCGCTTATTTTGTACATTCTGAATAGTATTTATTAGGCGCTGCGTGGAAGTGGGCGTGACCGGCCAAGTCTTGGAAGCGAATTAATAAGCAAGCAGCTCATCTCTCAGAAGCCTATTTTTAGCAATCTTCGAGTGAAGGAATGGACGAAGGATGAGTCCGAGCTGTGCTGTGGAGCTCGTGCTTTGTATCGTGGCTTTTGTTTGGCAGTTTGGAGTGGTTTCGATCACGTCTCAACAGCTGTCGGATTCGAAATCCAGACGTTGAATAACGTTTCTGCTAAAGGAATTTGTTCTTCTTTGTATGTAGGATTTTAGTTGAGAGATTTGTTTCTAATGACAATTTTGGATAATATACATAGAGCATTTCTGGTTAACTTCACATTCACAGTTAAAATCACAAGGCTTGATAAATATTCTTTATTACAAACGTCGTTTCAGGAATATCGCTGTCATCGCAAAATGGTCTGAGCAACATTTTCCGCATCACATATTTGCTAGCTACTTTAGTTGAGACGACATTTTGTACGAAGATGTCGTCTCCCGGGTGCATAAAAGAGTCACTTTAATCACCCCCTGCTAATCTACGGAGCCGGCTCTGAACTGCAGCGGGACGGTTAAGAGGCAAAACAATGGGAACCTTTTAGAGAACCGGGAAATTCTGGATGAGGTATTGTTCTACTTTTTTGCAGAGTTTTGTATGTAGACTTGTAGTTTGTTTTAAACATGTTGTGGTTACATGCAGCAGTTTGAAACTCGTTCGGAAATCATGAAACTTGGAACGTGTATGACAAGTAAGTTTTTGTGTAGCACCTAAAACATTTTATATTTATTTTGGTAAGGGGTATCACTGGTCGTTTTTGCCATTTCTATTTACGTACTTTTACCTACTAACTAAACTAATAGATTGTAAAATTTACCAGCATCTCTTGAATGATTTACTTATTAGCAATAAAACACTACCTTCTTGAGACGTACCTATCTATTCCTCATTATTGACATGCCTCTCACATCACACATGCAATTAAATCCACAAAACTAGATACAACAACATAGCAGCTTAGCAGGTGAAATATAGATATGTAGGTACATGGAGGTATTTACAACGAGTGCTGCAAAATATGAATCCCGCACCGTCCCTGCATAACGGGCTTGTTTACTCCGCGGAGTATTGACTGATGTCGCTGCCAAAGGATTCGGTTTTACTAGATTTTTACTAGTTCTATGAATCGTATTTTGCACAACTAAGTAGATACAATTTGTTTCTACATTTTAGAGCCAACAAAGAATCATTTTTTATTTCATAAAGTGGGTAAAGAGTAAGGAAAAGGTCTAAAGATTTAAGTACATGTATTAGATAGATAGATAGATTGATACTTGATTGGACACTCACATAAAAAAACATAATACAAAACGAAAAAATAATTAAAACTAATGCCACAAATGGCGGCCTTATCGCTAAAAGCGATCTCTTCCAGGCAACCGTAGGATGGAGAGGAAAAAATTATATTATATTCTAACCTAAGTAATTCGAGACGAGACTTCTTTATTTAAGTACGCGTGTAGAATCAACTACTTATAGCCAATTATAATTCTTATATTTTATAAGATTGACGTTTTGTATAAGATAAATTTATTACAAGGCACCATCTGTGGTTTCGATTTTATAAACCGGTTCACCCATAACAGGTAAAATTTAATTTGATATCGCATCTATTGAGGTAATCGATGTAACTGTATATGATATTTGTGGTTTCACTATTCATAACATGTACATACTTACGACAAAATAAATGCGACGCTTGGATACAACATTGTTACCTATTGAACACTAATAAGAGAGTTGATTAAATAATTCCATTCTATTAAATAACCACTGAATACTTAAGCATTTCATAAACAGGTCAAATAACCAAACTGATTGATAACTTATTGAAACATTCCGTACACTTGTCCAAACAAAATGCACTTAACGTTCGCGTTAGCTATAAAATACAAACATAATAAAGTTAATTACATAGTAAGGATATTTGAAACTTGATTAGCTTAGCACGCCATCTGGCCAAATATGAACGTGGTCGCTGTATAAACTCAGTCGCCGCCTGAGCGATAGTAAACAACTCTGGTAAAACAATGTCACCCAATACACGGACTAGAGTAAATATATTTGCCAGAGGATATTACTGAAAGGTGGTATATTGCTGATGATGATGCAATAGAACGAGCCCAATTATTCAAATCAAATTGTATGTCTTATAAGAAACTCTGTTCTGTAAATTCTATAAAAAAAAGTAGCAAATCTCATTTTAAAAGGCAAATTCAAATGAACCTAAAGATTGAAATGATATTGACCGACTCATGAAAACGCTAAAAGTAAAATACAAATTGGACATGCAATTTAGTTGAGGCGTTTTAAGATGTACTATTATACCATCTGCCTTATTACAACATTGTATTGTGTAACTAAGAAACCTCTTGCCAACATGTCGTGCCAATACACATAAATGAAAAGTAAAGTGCCATAAAACTGGGACGTGCTAAAAACCTGGACATAAACAAGGTTTTTCGGCGAACACCTGACCGAACGTTCGACTACAGAATTTTTATTACGTTTAATACAGAATTCGCTTACCATTTAGATGTGGTGAATGATTGAAAGGGACAGTCCCAAGGTCTTAACGATGTTTTTCGTGAAAAATAAAACAGCATTGAGTAGTGGACTTTTACTTTCTGTGGCGTTATACGCTGATGCAAAGAGCAGTTCTACATTATGTTAGCTATCAGTTTTGACATGATAAACATATGTCGTTCCTGTATTACTTAGTTTCAGTTTGGTCAAATTCGAATAATGATTTCAGGTAACTAATTAAACGACCTTTTGTGTAACTTAACTATAACAACTGGCTAACACTTACTTACGTCAAAAATTATGTCAAAAATTTGCTCAAAATGTTTTGGAGTACTAGTGTTAGCCGGTTGTTATAATTAACTTGAATCATGCCTTATGGAAACTTTAGTACAGTGATGTTTTGTGTGACATTTAATCTAAATACCACACTGCAATTAACCAATAGCCATCGACTTCTTTTCTTAGTCGGCAATTCGGCATACTTTACTTTTAAGTATTTCTAAAATTCTTCAAGTTTGACGTAAAACCGCGTTATGATAAGTTGTAGTTACGCAATAAGTGTCGTGTTTTGTTACAATAACCTCCTGAGGTCGTGAATGAGTTCAGCCGCGGCAAGGCTGCGAGTACCGCTTCAAATGAAGATAACTAAACGTCTTTATCAGCTTCTTTGAATATTTGCAATTGCTAATTGGGTGGAAATGGGCGCTGTTAAGAACTTCTTCACGCGATGAAATTTCTTATTTAACTAAGTATATAGTAACTACTTAGTGTAGGTTACATTTATATTATTGTCCACTGCATATATACATTTATTTTTAAGGAAGTAAAATTATTTACTTAGTTGTTTGATCAATGAAAACTTTACAGAAGTTAACATACCATATCAGTATTATCTGACATTAACTACACTTCAAACACAGTTAGTCTAAACATCTAATAAATTGCTCCTGTGAGATCAGTACGAGTCTCTGAATACATTTTTAAAATTGCATTTTCTTTTTAAATGTTAATCGCATTTCTATGCATTTCTCGTAGTCTGCAAATCTAGCGCAATACATTACAAAGAACAACATCATAATAGCTGTTCTGTGCACAATGGTTACTGTAATTTTCTTTGGTTTCAATCGTAGACAATATAACACAGAGACGCCTAAGTAGTCACCTAAAAGTTACCTAAGCACTTAACTATATCGTCTACCCACAGAAATGTTTACTGTGAACCCATGAAGTGAATATTGTAACTACCAAAAAGTTGCAATTTATCTCTGTATCAAATAGGTTTAGCGTATGGAGAATGTACAAACACACTTACCAAGTTTGCGTACTTTAACTTTTATAATATTAGTAAGTATGCTTACTAAGGAAAAAAACTTAATAACTTTTGTATTTGTATCATCTAACGAGGCGTCTATTGTACGTGATGTCGTTGCTTCCAATTGTTCACAACGTAAAATAGACGTGACAAAAAATTAAGGTATCAGGGCCAAAGTACACAATGGAAAATGATCGGGAAAGCCGTGAACTGGCAACCAACCGTTTTCATGGGGTTAGTAAAACAATACTGTAGATAGAAAGAAAAGTAAAGTACCAGTTAACAATTTTTTACTGTATGTAAGTACTTTCTCGGTTTCTCAAAACTATATTATTAAGTAATCATGTATTAGCGCATCGTATATGTAAATAATTTATTTTGCTATGAATAAAAAAGCATCCTAATAAACATGTACGAGTAAACACTGGTAGATACACTGACTTGTTCTTTACTTGAGTAGGTATAAGAAGAATTTTCTTTGTGCAGGTCATAACTGAAATAAAATCGTTTTCAAAAGGGAACGAGAGATTTAGGTTAATAAAGAAGTGACTAATTACTCTTAAGTCTAGTATTTAATCGAAAGTATACACTACACTACGCAGCCGACATAACAGTGTGTAGTGCCAATGCGATAGATTTATAACGTTGTTCAGCTGTTACATTATCTAGCGGATATTCAAATGAAGGAACTGCGGTAGGTTTTGTAAAGCCCTTCTTGAGAATACAATTTATAGTGGTTTAACTGAATACCAAGTTGCCAACCCAAGTTATGTTATGATAAAAGTATTTTCCCAGATTAAAATTTAAATTAGACTAAGTACATAAAATTTTATACTTAACCAGACCATATTTTTGTCTAAGTCAGTCATTTTTGAAGAAAAAATTAGACTTAGATAAAACATTTCTTTTTAAGCAAATGAATATTCATGTAAATGTAATATTATTGCAAATGTTCTGTAGCCGTACCACGTTACAATTGTTTATTACACATTTCTGTAGAGCACGTATCGTACCCTCTGGGAAGTGGCCTATACTTGGGCAGTTAGTAATAAACCTACTTGTAATATTTGCCACAAACAACCTACGTTTCAATTAAGTAATTTAAAGAAGATACGATTTAAAAAATGTGTCGCCAACCTGAGTTTCTATCCAATCAGAACACTGAGTTATATGACCTCTTGAAGATTCGATGTTCATCCTAGTCCACGTAAGTGCACCTTAAATATTATCGACTCTATAACCAATTATACAGTCATTACCTCGCAACCAGTAGTACAACACTATTATGCAGCAATATGAAGCTAGCAAATGATGCCACAATACAAATTAAACAAATCAATATTAATTAGGTTCGGACAATTTAATTATACGCCAATTAGCGCTGTAAATTATGTTAATTGGAGTATAACTTCAAAAGTTATTATTGCAAACATTTCCTGAATTCGAAATTTAAACCACCTGTAGTTTTGCCTGTTACCGCAGTAAAATATAGAAAAACCCCAGGTAAAATGAACAGGTAACGCATCCTTTTAGCAAAAAATAACGATGCCTGCAACCGGACAACGCTGCTTGAAATAGAGTTTGAAATAGCGCTAAATCACGGAGTTTTAGTGCGCCGCAGTGGTTTTACTTTGCGAGGATACAAAATAAGAGAGATCTAGCCGATAAGCGAAACTGCAAACTGTCTTGTCTGGATCGTCCGCATCCGACCTTACAATTTGAGATAAAACCGCCGCCGCCGCACCAACTTTTTTGAATAGCAAAAATATTTTTTCCTACAATTTCTGGCGCCTAAATGTCAAGTGCGTATTTACAAGAGAATAACCTAAAATGGTCCGGGTCGGGAGGCTGAAAGTCATTAACTTTTTACTTAAAGATACGGACGAAAAATATTCAAATCAAATCAAATCAAAATCATTTATTGCACTTATGGGTACAGACAGATGGTATAAAATATAAATATATTAGTAAATAGTTCTCCACAAGTCTACCTTTCGGTGTGCAACTAATAAAGATTTACATCATTTTAAAAAATATTATTATGTACATATTCATTCCTGTATGTCTTTTATTTTATAATTTTTACATTCCTTATCCATTAGGTAGTCAGATATCTTATAGTATGCCATCTCGATCAAAAATAATTTTAGTCTATATTTAAATGTTACAATACTATTTGATTTCTTAATGAAGTCTGGTAAGTTATTGTAGACTTTCAGTTTTATTACAAATGTACTGTTTTCGTATTTTGCTGTTCTACAACGATATTACATTCCTGAGTCGAGTAGAAATTCTCGCTTCCACCCGTGACTAAACTAAACGGCATAACAGATTTTGGTGATTGATGGGGAGCGATTCGCAAGGCTCCCGTGTGACACTGACTTATGTCACTTGACGCGAACTACATATATTAAACACGGTATCATGTAGGCATTGTAGGTAACCATGTGGTGCTCCAATCTATCATAGCTACGATCGTGTCATCCAAATACACGATATTGGGCACAGATATGATGCAAGTCTTGCATAAAATCAATATTTTTTTAACAGTTTGAGCACACGACTCACAACCCTCTGATTTACAATCGCGCACCCCAGTATTACTTTATACCTGGGTTATAAGTTATAACCTAGGCCGGCCCCAGGTCAGTCGGTAGCCAAGTCTGGGAACCGGCTAATTGCCAAAAAGCCCCTTTTTATCCGGCCTAGATAACTACTGGAAATATGTTGTCAAAGCCCGTTCTGAAATCCAATTTCGAAGTACAATTTGGCAGATTACTTAAATAACTCATGACCCAGACATCTAGAGAACCATCTCATTTCAGCTATCTAGATCATTCATTCTCATTTTGAGAAGTCTGTTCTTATCTTAGGCAAGATCTGAGATTCTGCGGCGTGGATATCCATCCTGGAAACTCATTAGCAAAGTTGCGAGCTTTCGAGCGTCATTCATGCGAGATGCATTACATGGTCCGCGATATTAAATACTGGCATTACCTAGGTGCTTGAAACTTTAGTCGATGTTTAACCCTCGCAGGGGTGTCGGGTGCAGGCGAGGGTGACGTCACGTCGCGGGGTCATTCACCCTTGCTGGCCCACTGACCTGTTCCACAAGCAGTCGAATGATTCCTCATTGAAACTTCTTGCAAGTTTTAAGTTGAGCCCGAGGTGAGGATCCATCGTTACGTGACTGCTCGTACCGGTAGTTCTGTCAGTGTACCTAGATAGATGGTATCGACGGTATTGCACTGACTAACGCGACAGGGCCGGGCCAGGTGATTACAAATGTTGGGACAGTTTATGCTAAATAATAGACTGTCTAGTTATTTAGTTTTGGCTAAGAGATTATTTACGACTGAACTTTTATATTTTGAAGAATTAAAATGAATTAGGCAGTTAACCCATAAACTGTAATTAGTCAAGTACTTACCTAGGTACTTACTTTCTTTGAAAATGATGTCCTAAAAAATACTTAGCCTTTAATTAAGTAGGTAATTAATTTATCTTGAAATCTCTTGACATCATAAAGGCCAACACTGAGTTAAAAGTATTTTGTGCCGCGCCCGAGCTTTAATAAGGCTTCTTAGTAAGTAGGACATACTTAATTAGTTTTCGAGGAAACTCGCATTAGAAAAGTTATTTTAGAAACATGTTTATCAAGTTTTGATGTGGCTTTGAATTGCCAACTTTGGAGGATTCTTTCGTAATTTTATCTCGGGCGTATTTTTACGCGGACATTCCAAATTACGTTACTTGGGACAAAATTTATAGATATCTAAGAAAAAGTAGGTTAGTATTAGTACTGAATTACGTATTTACAAATAAAATAAAATATAAATAGCCTTTATTTCAGATATACTCAGTTGATTATTACAATAAAATACTTCAAATGTCACTTTAGAATTTCAATAAATGGGAATAAGAGGTAATTTAAATTTTTAGTATGTACAAATAGTATTAAATTATTGTTACGAGAATGGTAAATAACAATGCAGATCTTCTAAAAAAACAAGTAATATTTCGCGCATGGTTTCTAACGATCATTTAAACCCACCAGTCAACGATGCGAGTTTACCCAAGTAGATATAAACCGCTAAACCGCTGCGGTGGACTGGAAGGCCCTTACATCGAGAGCCACTCGGGCCTCTCCTACCGTCCTCAATAGGCCCCGGACGAGTCAGCTCTCGTCATCTGTTGATAAACTACGGAGTATACCTTATCTCCGTTTAGAAGCTCTTTGGTGTTTTCTAAGTGAGGTTTTCTAAACCTAACCAGCAATATTTTTAATAAATTTCAAAGTGTGCATCGGTGGAAAAACGTCAGCTTTGTAATCTTACGGCCCTAGATCCCGGCCCTCCACCAATAAACGTCTTCGTTCTTTGGGCTATTAAGATGTCCAATCGAAACCACGCGAAGAAAACTATTCATGTTGGTAAATCAAGATGCAAAATATACGAAGGTCAAGTCATATTCAAATGAAGATCATTGAGTTGTTTTCCCAAGCATTTCAAATAACTGCTAAATTGGAAAACATTTTCATAAGCAGTTGATTGATGACTTGATAAGACAATAGAGTAAATTGCCATGAAACAAGCCAATTAGTGGTCGTCTAACAATACGGTAGGATACGATTTACTATTTTCCCGAGACAATATTATTATAGACGACTTATTGTTATGCAACTGTTTTGAATGCGGCACCCAATAGTATGGGATTTAAGTTACAGAAAATTAGCGTAAATATTTAAAAAGTTTTTTCAAAGTAACAGTTATTATGACATGTTAAGTATATGTACACGATAAATCTTATACAGAAGTTTATACAAACCTAAATATGACATACATATTATTCCTATGTATTAAACATAATACTTAATGTACTGTTTTATTGATACTCTTTGGCTCCCACAATAAAACTACATTGTAGTAACAATGTATCCTAGTCAAGACTACTCACTTACTATTTACACACAGTTAAGAACTTATGTTCATAAGTCAGTATGTAGTTGTAGCAGTATCAAATTTGATAATAAAGGATTCTGATCCCATTGATTCTCATGTTTGAATAGGATTTCAATATTGGGTAGAACTTTCGAGTTTGTAAACAACACAAGTAGAATGAGAGTTGAATATTTGGTATTCGATTAAATTAAGCCATTTGCTAATTTTGCTGTTCAAAACGCGCTTGTATTTTACAATAAAGATATTCTATAGAATGAAATAACTTGGGTCATACGAATTTTACTCAATGAATTAATGACGCTGGCGTCGCGAACTCGATCAGTTTCGGAGTGACTGGCGTCAGACTGCTCAGCTATCGACCGAGATTTATGGAGGGAGCTGGGGAGACTTTTACCCAGGAGTGGGACAGCATAGGTTGATAAAAAAATATAATCTTTAATCAAATTAAGAAGTAAAAATCGCTGTTCTCTCCTAAATTGCGTCTACCACTACCGCGCCAGCACGCGGGGCGGCCCGTGTCTATCGACTTTCGAAACCGACGTGATTCATTCTCATGCAAACCAAAATACACTAATGCATTTGTTGTCATGCTGTCTTTTATAGAAAGATTGTGACAATATTAGTTAGCTGTTGTGAAGTTTTACTGTTGTAGATCTAAAATAAGTTTGATGATGTAAAAAGTATCTTATTTGTATTTCCTACCTACTTATAATGTATACCTACTTACTTACCTTGTTCATCTATAAAATGTAAAATCTATAAGTTACATGTAAAATTGATTCAGAAAGCTACTTAGTAAGTGGTTGACATGTATAGGTACTAAAAATGTAGGTAGATGGTGAAAAAAATATGTTAGATTGTTTGTTAAGGCTGTTATTTTAAGTGCCTACACAGAATTTTTTTATAGACACTTGCTGCAATATTTAATAGGTGACCATATGAATTCCAGCTAGAAAGCAAAATTGCACAAATACCACAAAAAGTGGCCGCCATTTCTTATCACACCTATCATAAATTACATTCATAATGCAAAGTATCAGGTGGTATCAGAGTCATGTTTGATTTGGTGATAACACTGAACTTCAAGTGTAATCACATTGTTTGACATACTCTAACTTGTGACACAATATGATGTAAAAGATAACATATTTGCATTTTTTAAATGACTTGTTTGTCAAGGCCGGTTTCAAGCCACATATTTGCTAATTCAAATTTGAATAACAGTATGTTGTAGTCTGTGAATATTTCTGCCAGATGGGTGCATGGTGATGGGTGAAGATATAAAGTCTAAACATATATAGTTTTTAATATTAAACTAATTAATTTAAAAGTAATATAGCTTTAAGTACAATTTTATAATTTGTTTTTAAGTTTGTAAGCCACTAAATTTACATGTATCCATTGAGTTTTGGGTTGAGATCCCAAATCATAGAAACACAAAGAAGATACTTAAAAGATTTTACAATAGCTAGGTATAAAATCCCTATGCAGTTAGGTCAGAGCAATGATTAATTAACTGCAAGTGCTGCAGTGAGGGTTGAATCACTTGACCTGAGCTCCCCACACTGAGTCATCAGAAATAGGATACTTTGTAAACACTTGTGATTGTAATTAACTTGTTTTTCAGTAGGTATACTAAATTGTTCAACATTTTAGGTAAAATTGTATTGCTTAGATGAGGTCAGATTCATTGTATTCAGAGGAATTTGCTGTTGTGACTAATAAATTACCTACATTCTATTTCTGATAATGTGGTAGAACTTAGTAAATGTATATGTATATATGTATGGTGAATAACACATAGGTATAGTTGCTGCAGAATTTAAAATATTGCAAGGGAAGTAGGTAAATCACTAGCCTATCATAAACAAGTATTATCATATACATACTAGTTAAGTTAGGTTCTTATCTGCAAATATAATATTATTCAACTCACCTCTTCAATCTCCTTATGAAACTTGATTGGTCTCATCAGATACAATTGCACAGCAAAATAAACAAAGTTGATCACTACAAATGCAGTGTTCCACACAAGGGCATCCAGGAAGCACTCTATGCTGAGCGCCCAGAGGCCGTAGAAGGCACAGCCCAACATGAGCGCCGCCCGCAGCCAGAGCAGGCCGCTCGACGTGTGCGGCGCCAGGAACGAGAACAGAAAGAAGATGTTGGCCACTTGGAAGAACACGTGGTTGACTGGCCGCCACTTGGGGCAGTGGCCGAGGTACAGGTCCCACATGGAGGGCCGCTCCTGCAGCGTCACGTTCACCAGGTCCCCCGCGGGGCCCGCCAGCCGCGTCGGCTCCACCAGCCCCATGCCCACCTCTGTGCTCGCCTCCGCCACCTCAGTGCTCATGGCGGGAGCCTCCGTCGTCACATTCTGCAGCCCGGTGATCATACCGATCGCTAAGGCACTCACAAACAACATAGTCCCACCGCAGTCTAACGCACTCTCCTGACACACCACTCATCGATACTCCGCGCGCTATTTGCATTTGCCTGTCTGAATTTATTGCACTCTCACTACCTATCTTATTTTTTTTAAAACTTTTTTGAAATAAAAAAAACGGTGGTGCTGAGCTGCATAGAACAAAAATTGCGAGGGTTACGAACGCTGTCGAAGGACAATCAATAAATACGCGGTGTGATTAATCAAAACCGACTTATGTGTAATAAACTGCACTCGACGACCAAATAAATATAAGGAAATAGAAGAAAAAGCAAACAATCGAAGCGCAGCGCACGAAAATCGCTAAACTGACAAACAGAACCAGTCGGTGACAGCGACCATAGCCAACTAAAAAAATGGATATATAAATAAATAATAGAATAGTTCATCCTAGCCTAGTGTTGGGGTCTTGGGGTTGGGACTGATATTAAATATAACATACAAGATTAAGATATTATTATAATATATAATAATATATATATTTTACATAGGGTATTAGATTGTTAGTTTTTATATACATGTTAGGTTTACATCTAGAAGAAAATGTACATTTATTAGTTTATTCATAGTAGTTTTTAAGTTAGTTTGATTGATAAGTATATTTTCAACAGTGTAAACATTTACGAGTAAAAAAAAAAAAAAAACTTCAAAATCAGCAAAGCTTTGAAAGCACGCCGTCTTCTAACAAAATAAATTATTAAAATGAAGTTGAAAAAAAATACTGGAAAAGAAAAATAGCTCTTTTAAAGGCCATTAATAATTATTTATTCATAACTTATAAAACATAAAGTAACTGACTAATAGTATATATTTACAAGTCTTAAACATAATATTAAAATATATAATATACCTAAAATAAAATATTCAAATATTGATAACAGCTACAAACAATAAATCCTTCATATTCATATTATACTATCAGGGGCATCACTAGTACTTTTTTACGAAGATAGCTAATACAGAGTGATGATTAATTTTGAACAGTGATAATATAAAACTATATCTATATCATGAAATGCATGGAATATTCCTTTTATAATGTAATAAACATGTAACAATGCAATAGTCTAAAACTAAATTAATGTTAGTTGTTATAAAATCATGACCCAAAAATGACGATACATAACACGAGTGTACTATAAGCGAAACTACCTTTGAAAATAAATTAATAGGCTCTATTGTCTATGAAATTCGTTATCAATGTCTTGTCAGTTGTCAATGTCACTATGAAAAACCAGCTGTTTGTTTTTATTTTCATTTGATTTGATAGAGATCGGAAAATGATCCCTCCAAAAAGTAAAATACTATTCTAAATGCAACTAAATAATGGCTGTGTCCTGTGAGATGTTACTGTATCCGGAATTACTAAGCAATGAACAATTAATATGTATTATTCAAGAGGTCAGTACAGTGTTGAAAGCTACACAGATGAGTAGTGTATTTTTGGTTATACCAGTTTTTTTTACTTTATCTTTCTTTACAGAGACAATTAAGAGTTGAAAATATCGATACAATGTCGCGTGAGGAACTCTTAGAACTGTTTCGGAACTTCTGCGTGCCTTATGGGCAGAGAAAGTATCGAGATACCGGCAGAGGAAAGGTCTTGAACCGAACCCGGCATTTTAGCCCAGAACCACCTGCAAAACTGAATGTTATGAATCAAAATTATGGTACGAAAGAAACACATCTAAAACGAGAAAGATTAAAACCTCCTCCTGAGCAATTGAGTGGTCAAATGAAGAGAATAAAATTGGATAGCAATGTTAACACAGACATAGTTAATAACATCAAGAGGAAAATGTCAATTGACTCGGTAAGCATCTTCAAATAATTTATCAAATAAACAAAGTATAGATACAACATTCCAAACTTAGTTGTAATCATATTACTTATTCATTTTGCAGCCTGTAGAAGTTTCACCACCTAAGAAAGGGAGAAAACCGATCACTTGGCCCTGAAGCTTTGTGGACAAAAGTGACTGAAAGTGATGATGTTCAAGTAGACAATTAAATAACTAGCATAAGTGTGTCATTGTGTGTGTTGAACATAATTGTGATAAATTGATTAGTTTTCTATTGAGCCAGTCTGGGAATTCTTGTGTGTATTTATCAACACAAAAAAATTCATAGCTCTTAACATATTGACCTTTTGTCAATACATTATGAATAAATGATTACTGGAACACACCTGGCTAGCAACTAGTCGCAGATAGTAAATCTGTAGACTGTGTTTTTATACCCAGACCAAAAAGTGTAGAAAATGTGGTGGCGCCACTTGTACTTGTTCAATGTATTTCTCCTTTCCGGGTGATTACACTGTTCCACAAGAGTGTAATCACTCACGAAAATTAAAAGTTATACAATACAATACAATATATCTTTATTGCACACCAAAATAAATGAATTACAATAAAAGGACTTTAACTAAAAATAATGTACAAGTGGGTGGCCTTATCACCTTGAGTGATCTCTTCCAGGTTCTCTTAAGTTATCTTTGGTAAATATAAAATAAATATAAATATTTCATGACATATCACACAGCGCCATCTAGCCTCATACTAAGCTTACGCTTGTATCATGGGTACTAGATAACGGATATAATACATATATACTTTTCTTTTTAACTTTTGTTTCTCTATAAATTTTGACATTCATGATTAACTATTTTAAGTTTAGAAGGAGAATCAAATACAAATTCATTTATTATAATTACAACCTTACACGATTTACACTAATGACAGCCATTTTAATAATTAACTGAATTAAACTAAAACATAGAAATAAATTAAAAAATACCAACAAACACCACAATAAATTAGTATTCAAGAAATTAGTACCATATCTACACTTTTTGGTCGTGTTATAGCTGCCTTTTTATGAGATGGATCTAATACTACACAAGTTTATCAACTTTATAGTAGAACCTGGATTCTTCTACTTTTTAAGTTATGTTAATATCTCTTCATACAAGCTTCTCATATGTGTAATGTGTACAAAATCTTGTGTGTGTATAATGTATAATTAAGTGATAGAATCTATCTATCTATAAGATATTCATGTTTGCAAATACCAACCTGATTTACTGAATGACAACCTAGTTATTCATTGCCAATGACAATTCACAATATATGTAACTGTGGTACTGTAAATAATTACTTAATATCATGCTTAACATTCAAAATGTTGTGACACTGCAGTTAAGCAAAATTTAATTAAGTACTTGAAGATGGACCTTGAACAAACTAATACCACAAGTATTTATAAGGTAAAGTACATAGGCATGTTTATGCAATCAGTGTATAAAGGGTAGAATTAGCTTTTTGTCTTAATAAAATCTCAAAATAATGCAATGATTCAAATAAAATGTTTTATCATAAATTTGATTCAAATTTGATTGTTTCTTTTCTAGTTCTGGATAAGAAAACTGATTCAACTAAGCAAGTTTGGAGTTCTGAATAACTGATAATTATAGTATTGTTAATTTGGCCGCAACCAAGAATATAAGTCACCTGTGTGTTAACTAGAAAAAATAATCTATATCCATAGCAAATCAGTTCAGCAGTTTGACACAGTAACCCACAACCTTTCACCATTGTAATTTTAGTGTGATGAACAGTTTCTGTGCTATCTTCTCAATTTAAGCTGATCCTAAGATGGTACATTTTATGTGTACTAGTTTTATCATAAATGCTTTCAATACACTAAATATTTGTGTTTGAAATTAAAATTATCATGTTATACAACCTTTTTAAAATGCATCAAACCTGCATAATGCAAATGCAAAAATATGAAAACTATCAATGTCCATCAAACTGACAACATTTTTAAGAACACAAGTCGAAGACACAAGTAAAGGATAAATATTTTTTTTATGTAATTAATTTCAAAGAATACTATTACCCTTTTAAGAAAAGGATTAATTTCTTCTTGTTCTTAAAATTTGCTCTTTAAAATGTCTGATTCAGATACTAACCCCACGCCAGTGCTGCATCAAGTGAAGTCTATGAAGAGTAGGTTTGATACCATCAACCAAGAGACAGATCTTAGCAAGAAATCCATGCCCCGAGTACATTCCCACTTCCTAGTCCCATCTGAAAAGCTGGACAAAGTAACACGAAGAGTAATCGCTCCGTACGCTCAAATAGAACGTAAAGGTTTGAAGGAAGAAGAAGAAAAGGCAGGGTACTTGGATATAAATAGGTTTAATGTGTTTCTAGAAGATACAGTCGATTTGGAGTCACTGCTGTATGAGACTGCTATGGTTTTGAAGACGGTCTCTAATAGCTCTGGTAAGATTCTTCTCTTTATTTCATTACTTCTGTAGCTTATGTGTAATTTAAAAAATACTGGGTTTTGCGTGATGCCGATGGATGGTGGAGCAAATTATCGCCTGATGAAATTAAATCAGAAAATTACCTTTTTGCAATACCTGTCTACTTACTATATTTCGTTTTGTTTACAGGAGTTTTTATTTACATAGTGGACAATTTCAAGAATGAAATAGTTATGATGCCTCAGAAGACCAAAAACCCTGAGCGACATGAAGTGAACATTCCCATTGGTAAGGCTTTCTAACAAACTAGGAAGAGTCTGTTCAGGATGACCGTATGCACGACCAGCGTGTTCAAAAGATGGAAGAATAATTTGTCAGAGCATTTTGGTTCTCATTCCATTACTCCAACTACGATTTTCATGCGTCGGATGATACGGTAAATTGTAAAACATTGTACCTAATCTGCGCTCGGTTCATCCGCATCATCTTATTTGCACTTTACAACAGGCATATGACCACTTGTCTACAGCACACTAAGACTAATCTAATTTTAAAATACCCTCTTTTCAGGAGAAGGCAAAATAGCAGCAGCGCACGTGGCCAGCACGAAGGAGTATCTCGTGCTCGACGACGTGCAGCGGGACAGGCGCTTCGCTGAAGGACTCAAGTGGGTGGACGCCAAGACAGCGCTCTGCATGCCCGTCACCAAGCCGGACGGGGAGTGCTACGCGGTACTGGAGCTGTATAGGACTTACAGCGAGCCTTACGACTCGGTAAGAACTAAGAACCTATATAACAATATCTGCAATAGAAGTGAGGATTTAGAGCGCTAGTAAAAAGGCTCTAATAATGGACAGGATATAAGATATTTGACAGGCGTTTCTTTGACTGTTATCGTTATTTTTCCAAAAGAATAGGTAAGTTCATCATTTAACCCGTGCTTATGCAAAGATACCATGTAAACCTGCAACACATGGTTTAACTCTCTAATGTGACGCGCGAGCATGTAGGTACGTAGCTGAAAGTTTCTACAACTAAATATAACGTATAGTCCGCTGGATGCAAAAAACCACACTGTAAGTATATACATGCCAGTGATCAATCCTTAGGAACATAACTGAATCGTTTCATCTCGCATGGTAGTTGATGCCAGTTCAGTTAGTTTATAATAATATTCTTAACTAAGTACCTATACATTTCCAGAACACGGTGTACACGGTGGTGAGCATAGCGTGCTGGGCGGGCGCGGCGGTGCACCAGGCGCAGGCGCGCGTCACGCTGCAGCGCACGGCGCACCTCAACCAGGAGCTGCGCGACCTGCTGCAGAACTACTTCTGCGACCTCGCCTCCGTCGACACCATGCTCACTGACATGCTGGTGCGTACACAGTAGTACCTACACATAGCTAGCATGTAGGTATATACGGTGCTTGCACATTGTTTGCTGGTAGATAACAAACAATGTGACCAAGAAACAAGGCAGGACTCAAGCAATAATGTTGATGTAGATAATACGGTTACATCTTCAAGACACGTTGCTGTTTGTTAAACAATTATTTCTGTGACGTCGTAGCGTCGCGATGTCTTAAGTCCTCAATTTGTTTTTTCAAGGCGGTGGTAAAATCGTTCATGGGCGCGATGCGCAGCTCGTTCTACATCGTGGAGCGCGAGCACGCGGGCGAGCAGCTGCAGGCGGACATGTGGGACGACGGCTGGCTCGGCGCGGGCGAGCGCACCAACATGCCCAAGAAGAAGGTCAAGGTCACGTGAGTACTACTATAACGTTGCCTTTAGTGTCTTTAACTATACATGGGGTTTTCTATACGGTAAGGTTACATGTTTTTTGGGTCTTTAATCTTTAACACTACATTTCTATTACCATGGTATGTTTAATGTTACCATCAAATCGAGTTAATGCGCTGTAATTAGTGGATTAACAAAATAGCCAATCATAGTACCTACGTGTACATTGATTTAATGCGAAAGTTAAACAAATCGTTAATATAATTTATTTTCTGTCATTGGCGTTGTTTTAGTCATGTAGATAATAACCATTATCTCTATACCCTGCAGCATTAACCAAGAGTCGACCCCCGTGGGTCTGGTGACCAAGACGGGCGAGATCCTGAACATCCGCGACGCGTACAAAGACCCTCGCTTCACGAAGGAGGTGGACCCCACCACCGGCACCGTGGTGCGAGCCTGTCTACTCGCACCCATACAGGACAAGAAAGGGGTCATAGGTTAGTAACTCCCCCTTCACCAGAATTCATTAATTTGCCAATTAGCTTGGGCTACATCGTAATCTGTCTCAAAAAATGTTTTTCTATTTCTATAATGAGCACACAGGTTTTTAATGAGCGCCACGAAAGATACATATATACCTACATGCCCTCGAATTTTGTGATCGTTAAACGTTTCAGTTCACGCTCATAATTAGTCATTTATTTATTACACAACATAAGTAGGTACAAGCGTTACAGACAAAATCCAATGTGCCTGCCTTAGTTAAATATATCTACATATACTCGTATGTATATTACATAACATTAGTTATTTACATGGCTTGAATGTAATTGTGCCATTCTTCTTTTTAATTATGCTACAATTTTGCAATCCCTTAGAATTAAAAAGGTATATCTTGGTCGGTGCTATTATTTAGCGCGGCCAGACCAATCTAGAATGAGATTCGAAAGACATACATACACATGTACAAATAAAATGTTTACATTTTGTTTGACAAACTGAGCTTGACACTCTATGGACCTCAATCCTGACTGACTGCCCTGTTAGCAGTAGATAGTGGCTCTGCCTTCTAATGTGGGGGTGCGGGTTCGATTCCGGAATAGGACAAATAAATATGAATTTTAAAATTTATTCTGAGTCTGGTTGTTTCTATGTACCTTTAAAAAGTATGTATTTACGAAAGAAAAGTATATAATGTATTATATCCGTTATCTAGTACCCATGATACAAGCGTAAGCTTAGTATGGGGCTAGATGGCGCTGTGTGATATATTTATGATTATTGTATCTTTTAATTAGTTTACTATTCTTTGTCATGTATTCATGTAACATAATAACTATGACGTAATTTACCTAAGTAGGTACCTAGTATTATATTGGGTGATGACTCTGGCCTCGTAACACAGTCTAACGGCTACCACGAGGTCAGAGGATTCGCACGTTATTGTACAATATACCTACCTATACGTCAAATAAACGAGTTTTGTATTTGTATTTTGTTTTATCACGCAGGAGTGGTCCAGATCACCAACAAGCTGGGCGGGCAGGTGTTCTCCGCGCAGGACGAGGAGGTGTTCAAGGTGTTCGTGTCGTACTGCTCGCTGATAGTGCACTTCTACAACATGCAGCAGAAGAAGGTCTACAATGTACGTAAAACACTCGCCTGTATCTCTGTCTTGATGTCTGTACTCCAGGGCTTGGACCTTGCGCTAGGTATCCTAGGACCCCGTGTAGCAAGTTGCTGCATTTAATGCTAGTTGTAAAAATAGTAATAGTTATTTTTTTATCAAAATCGGGCTGGGATAACCGGAACTACAGCGTTGTATATTTTTACTGCTTTTTTATTTTATTTTTCTGTTTTTTACGCGCTTTGCGGGATCTCGTTCGGCTCGGCAGTCTCAATAGTGTTTTTTATTTATAGTAAACATTAAAATGATCATTACTAATTGCAGGAGAACCTGAACAGTGTGTACTCTTCGCTGATGTCTCTGCACCTGAAGCCATGCCGCCATGACATGGACGAGCTCATGGAAACTAATGGAGTCGTCATCGCGCCACAGAACTTTAGGAGGTACACTTTATATACCTAAATTTGACTCCTCCTTCTCGAATCGTATTCCTCGCTACTGAAAGTCCCTTATTCTCTTTTTGATTGTCCCCTTTCTCTCTCGCGGACTTTTGTAGATCTATATCTATATTTATCACTCCTGAAGATCGTATTGACGTCTCGCTTGCACAGGCCGCTGTCATGTTTATGACAATTGTGACCACAATACTTTTGCACGAAAAAAACAGTGACAGTCATACAAAGGTCTCTGAGATTCAAAGTACCTACATATAATGTAACCTTGCATTACCTACCAGTGTCCTTTTTAAACTTCTTTTCCATACCTTTCATTCCTTTCCAGCTACGACTACCACATAAGCGAGGGTAACCGCGAAGACATGCCCGGTCTAGTTTGCTACATGTTTCTAGAAACATTCGCCGACAGAAATTTCGACCGAGACAAGTTGGCAGACTTCGCACTCACCATACTGGGATGTTACAGGAACAACCCTTATCATAACGCAGAGCATGCTTTTTGCTTCACGCATACCATGTTCTTGATACTGTCCAATAATACTGGGTATTTTGATTTTGTGGAGGTTAGTGTATATTATATAAGTAGTGTTTATTTCTGTCTATATTATGTATATTTTACCTGTTTTTTGTACCAAATCCTACATATCCTATGTATCTAGATAACAATGTGACTTGCAGCGTTGTATATCACGACATCATGAGTTCAATATGCTGCTATTTCAACAATTTTGAACGTACATATGCACATAGTTCCTATTTTACACACCATAATAATCTTTGTCGAAGCAAATGTTGTTATCTAGCATTCGGTTTTCAACTAAACCTTTCTAACTACCTTCAAATTGATCGGATTAGCTAGTTAATCTAGTTCTAGCATTAATCTAGTATTATAAGTATATAAAGTAAATGTAATTGTTATTGGGCTACGATGGGGCTGGCATAAATGTTTTTAGTTTACAGCCCCTAAATTTCAATTGAATAAAAAGTACCTTCATATTGAAGTGAGGTAAACTAAAATCGCGAATTCATAAAATATCTTTACACATTTCAGACGGCAGCCCTGATGCTGTCGGGCCTGTGCCACGACCTGGACCACCCCGGGTACAACAACAACTTCCTGACGCTGTGCAAGCACCCCCTGGCCCTGATGTACCGCAGCTCCATGCTGGAGTACCACCACTACTTCCTCGCCAAGAGTATTATTGAGGTGAGGACATACCTTGTACCCCAATAGGCAAGACATCATCATCATCATCATCACAAATTTAAGGGCAGTGGCAGTGCCCTTGTCTGTGGAGCATGCGCCATCCTTCCCGATCTTCTGCCAATTCCTTGATCTCCTTATACAACTCATAGGCAAGACCAGGGCCCTGAAATGCTGAATTGAGTCTTTATAACCATGAACTTCTACCTACCATAGATCACGTCGCTTTTAAAGTCACTCATAAAGCGAGACGGGCACTCGAACTAGTCAGATGATGGATCATCTAAATATATAAAACTCAAAGGCGACTGACTGACATAATGATCTATCAACGCACAGCCCAAACCACTGGACGGATCGGGCTGAAACATGCACACACGTAGATACTGCCGATGCGTGATGCTGGTGCTGTGATGACGTGCGTGCTGGACATGCACGTAGATGTTATGAGGTAGGCATCCGCTAAAAAAGGATTTTTGGGGATGGCTCTTTTAAAAGGGCCACTTTTTTGCCACTAGTCGGCTATGACGCTCCAGATATACTATGTATATTGGACGGGGGTTGTAGGTCGCGTCGTGGCGTATATGGAATCTATACCTTTACTCAACGCTCCATAGTGTTGAGTTCGGGTATACAATAAAAATATGTACCGCCTTTTTGAGGATTTTAAAATATACCCGACCGCAACATCCGTTTGGGGTAGGTATCAGATAACGAACCTAATCTATCTTCTGTCACAGACAAGTGACTTCGAGTCCAACACTTGCACTACAACAGGACTTGGCTCCTCCTCGCTTCGCTCGTCGTCGCATGTGCGTGGTAGAAAGCAACCTAACGAACCTAATCTTACCTCCTGTCACAGACAAGTGACTTCGAGACCAACACTTGCACTACAACAGGACTTGGCTCCTCCTCGCTTCGCTCGTCGTCGCATGTGCGTGGTAGAAAGCAACCTAACGAACCTAATCTTATCTCCTGTCACAGACAAGTGACTTGGCAATACCTAAACATAATGATCAACGGCATAATCTACCGAACGATGGCTTCGTTGCGGTCGGGTTTGTTTTAAAATACGCGGGGCGCGTATACTAAATCTGAATGTATACCCGATATCAACACGCGACAAAGCGTACCTTTATCTAACATTTGTGACGTCACACAAATGTTAGATAAAGGTAGATTCAGATTCAGATTCAGATTTTTTATTGACCAATAATTATAACAATCGTCATTTATGGTAAGTCACATTTTACATTATTAACTTATTATCTAATTAATATTACGTAATATTAGGTACGCTTTATTGAAATGATTTTAGTTTACTGGTTTTGAAAATATACTCGACGGCAACGCGGTCTCTGACGTCATGAGAGTTGTGTGAAGGTACCTATAGTTTCCATATAAGCCGCGTCGTGATACAAAGGTATGGACGCACAGTCTCAAAACATCCAATGCGCCAAATCTATGTCGGACGTCCAATGATTCTTCGGACGCGTCCGAGAGTCACGTCCAATAGTTTGCACGACTCAATGGACATTCATACTCTTGATAGCTTTATGCCGCGGCTGCAGTAATTCGCGACTTATAATGTGTTTGGGTATCTATTACCCCAGGACAAGAAGCTGCTGGAGCGGCTGCCGTCGCTGGACCGCGAGCGCATCTTGGAGGAGATCAAGTACGACATCCTGTGCACGGACCTGGCGGTGTACTTCCAGCTGCGCGCGCAGCTCACGCCGCTGCTGGCGGACCACCAGTTCGACTGGACGCACACCTCGCACCGGAGGATGCTCAAGGTATACATCCTGTGCACGGACCTGGCGGTGTACTTCCAGCTGCGCGCGCAGCTCACGCCGCTGCTGGCGGACCACCAGTTCGACTGGACGCACACCTCGCACCGGAGAATGCTCAAGGTATACATCCTGTGCACGGACCTGGCGGTGTACTTCCAGCTGCGCGCGCAGCTCACGCCGCTGCTGGCGGACCACCAGTTCGACTGGACGCACACCTCGCACCGGAGGATGCTCAAGGTATACATCCTGTGCACGGACCTGGCGGTGTACTTCCAGCTGCGCGCGCAGCTCACGCCGCTACTGACGGACCACCAGTTCGACTGGACGCACACCTCGCACCGGAGGATGCTCAAGGTAAACAGGCCGCAGGGCTGGCCACTTCTACATATAATCTGGTATGAAAAGAGGAGTGGAGTTGAGTTTCTCAGTTTGATTGTTCGAGATACTTTCAGGAACCATTGAACGGAATGAAATAAATAAGATAATACTAGATTTTGACATGGCTCTCATTGTTTGGGGTATAAATAGGCTCTGCCTACTAAAAATCACGATCTATCGCTCTGTGGCGGCGTAACACCAGAACAAATAGTCTTTTTGCTATTGTTTATTTAGATAAGGGTGTTCTGTTAAAATTAGGTATGTATGTATATGATTTTATTCCAGGGAATACTGATGACAACGAGCGACCTGTCCGGATGTTGCAAACCATTTGGAGTTTCAAAGAACATCGCTCTTGCTGTTTATGAAGAGTTTTATGACCAAGTATGTCCCATATTTTTTTCGATGGTTTAAACTTTAAAGAGTTAGAAAACATTTCATCTTGTCTTGGGGCTTATTTTGACCCAGCAAAATAGCCACTGTGTGTTCTTAGTTGAGGCTACTTTTTCCAACAATAATCTTACTCAAGATGCGTTTTTAATATTGATATATGTACCTAACTGCCTGCGGCTTCGCTCATGTCTTTTTGGAATAATGAGTATGTTACTCTCAGGACTCCACTATTAAGTATATACCAAAACAAAAATCGTCGCTTCGTTGCGACGTGATAGAAGAACAGATTGACCAACAAACACCGTTTTTTCTTATCTGAGCTGTCAGTCATCTGACCACCAGTAAAGTTCCCTATCTCATTACTGTGGAGCAACTCGTCAACCTCCTACCCCCCGCAGGGCGACAAGGAGCGCGCGCTGGGCTACACGCCGCTCAGCATGATGGACCGGCGGCGCGCCGTCAACCAGCCCGCCGAGCAGATACAGTTCCTGTCAGTGGTGGTGCTGCCGTGCTTGCTGCTGCTGCAGAACGTGTTCCCCAACACGGCGCCGCTCACTGACAGCTGCAGGTACTAGGGAAATATAGAAAGGAAATACCTGCTCTTTCCTAAAGAGCTTCAGAGCAAAAATTTACTAAACGTAAATTGAGCACAATTCGTAGAATGAACACAACACGCAAAATAAACAATATGCAAACGTTACGACGATGTTACCTTCTAGTTCCTATCCGCTAGGTGTCGTTATGATTCGTAAGCATTAAAAACCTTTTTTTTACGCGGGATAGATTTACATTTGACTACAGCCTGCCTGCCTAATATTAAGCATTGCTGCAGCCTAGGGTGTAACATGCCTGTATATATCATGACATTTGTAAGTCATACAATAAATGTTTTTTCCTCTCCAGAAAGACGCAAGCGGCGTGGCACGAGGAGATAGAGATCCGCGGCATGAAGCTGTGGAGGCAGGACGACTCCCTCCCGCACGCGAGCAGGCCGCGCGAACACAAGAACAAGCATCACAAGTCGGAGGATAGCAACATGTCTAAGTGATGGAGATAAAGAGCTTTATGTACCAACTAATGTTTAGTCGCGTCTTCTTATCGAATGAGAGTGGTCAACTCTGGTGTCGAGAGATTATCAAGCTGCCCTAAAGAACTCTAACAAGGCTTAACGACTGCCGTAGGTACTCACGAAATAGAGAAAACAATGGAAGCGCCCTTATAGCGCCCCTTTAGTGGCTCATGAGTCACTGTGTACCTTTTAAATTTGAGCCACTGTACACGCCGTTGCTATTTTGAATTCACTGGCCCAAAAATCTTACCTAGTTTGCCGAAAGGGAAGCGAATCCATGCCACTTGATAGCGCATTAACGTCACCTTCCATCAATATAATGCCTATCAACCAAACATTATATTTGAATGAATAAACACTCATGTAAGTTACCTAACAAATATATTTTTTTGCCACAAAAACACTCAAACATTTGTGGCTCTTCTAATTGGCGTCAGAGAGGGCGGATCACTGATTTGTACGAGTTTGGGTGTCGAACGCTACCGATGAGAGAAGGGAGACTGATGATATTGCTGCTCTGTATAGGAAATATAGGCGTGAGTCAGTGTACCCGACTGAGCCACTGTACCCGACCCGACCCTACCAGTGTCGCCAAACTCACATATATATATGTATAAGTAAGTAGGTAAAACAATTACCTACTAATATTTCTAATACTTCGTCCTGACTAATTATTCGTCCTGCTTTTATTTTAACACGTAATTGCACAACAAGGCATGAATTATTTTTAACATGTTTTTTGTGCGAGTGCGAAACGTTTTTCTAGCTCACGTAGCTAAGCACGACTAATCAATAATCATGGCCGCCGCAAATGTTGCGATATTCTGCTTAATTGTGGCACAGGCAGGAGATACGAGCACCACTTCCATTATTTTCTCTCTTCTGTGGCCGTACTAGACAAATAGCCGGTACCTACAATTTAACGTGTCATCCGAGCCACGAATGTATGTAATGTATCATTAATGTTTAGTGACCTTTTATAAACCTATCTCTTTTGTGCGCGTGCAGAAGTATTGCCAACATAACAGTCATAACAGCGACTATTTGCGAGCGGCAATACTTTTTAGCAGTTATGTCAGAGATAGATATACATACAGGGTCAATAACCGACTTTACGTGCTCTGTGATCTTGCTTTAATCATAATCATCATTTATTCATAAAGCCATTTTACATACTCTACCTAATTGCTTAAAGATCCTGCGCGATCAATAGAGGGTTAATTAATAAAAGTAAAACTAATAGCAATTCTAGTTTATTTTCTTTCAGTAACCAAACGATATTTTGTGAGAGACTTAAGTTTGAGCTTATTAATTTAATCAACCGAAGCGCTCAGAACCTATTCCTTTACTATATCTGAATTCGACTAAACTGGTTCAGCTGTAGCTTTGAAAATATAAATTTATTTGTGGACGCCCGCGGCTTCTCTCGCTAACTTGCGGCCTTCTTCTCCAGGATAAAAAGTAGCCTATGAAAATCCTAAGACCTCATAGGTACTACCTTCATACCAAAAATCAGAAGATCCGTTCAGTCGCTTTTGCGTTAGGAGCGTTTAAATAAACATGATACACAGACAAAAATTCTAAAAACTGCTAAAACGCATTCTGTCATGGATTTAAAGTAGGTATACCCAAACACTCCCTTTTTCTCATTTCTCTTCAACTTTTTTAAATTTATTGCTTTTCAAACAGCTATTGTATTATGAACTTTTTTAATTTCCTGCCTAATTCTTTAGTAAGTGTAAAATAAAAACAAATATTGACGTGATAGCAAATTTATTATCCTATTATATTATGATCCACATAATACAAAAACCAATTTAACTGGTGTTCGTAGAATACACAAAACTCATACTTTTGTGAAACACTGTCATTAATCAGTACCTAGTTATACAAATATAAACATAATTCTATACGATTTAAATAATTATAAAAATTGTGGTTAAAATTGACAACACTAAAATAGAAAGTAGCTATTTGACACTCAATCAATATATTAATTTTAATAGAAGCTTAATCGTATTCACCGAGGTAAATTAAATTTAAATAAATATGTGTTATTGTTAGTACATAGACATACTATGTGATATAATGAAAGCCACTGGCTGCAATACATGACACATTTAACACTCCATTGAATACGACTATTCTTCACTTCATGTTATCCACACTAACAAATGACCAAACAAGTTTAAATTTCCAATAAATACAAATAAATCGCTTACAAAAATAATCGTAAAATAACTTCGATATTACGTTATAATGAGATTTTAAGGCATAATAGTTTAAATAATAATGGCAATCCACAATAATTTTGAAAACTCGATCACCGTATAATAAATTGAATACCAATATAGTACATACTTTAACAATTCCAATAATAAGTATTGCTTATAAACAATAACTATAATACATTAGTACAGTAAACGACAAAAGACCTTATTTTAATGTGTTTTTTAAAAAAACAATACTTTAAATTAAAATAAGATCCATTGGAAAATGATGACTAACATTTTTTACTAAACTGAATGCGAAATTTGTAGTAAATTATTTTATTAATTTTAAACCATTGTGATATACATTTTTCGCCGTTTACTATAACAACAATTTCGAACTAACATTTTATATATGCATCAAACTTTTCAGTTTACTATTAAGAACAAAATATATTTAAAAATATATTCTGTGGAATGCAGTGCTGTTTTTTTCATATGAATGTTACCTATTTTATGTGTATACTTTATATTATAATCTCGGAAGATTATTGCAAATTGTGTTTTTATCTAAACTTAAAATATTTCTGATAATTTATTTATTTATTTGATATAGAGCACAACTGCAATAACATCCAGGTGTGAGGAACGTTTCAAACTGTCGGGACTTTATTCAACTTTACTTTGATGTAAGAATACAAGGCACCGTTTCACACTAAATCAAACCCTTTTATCACTTTTCATAAAAATAACTTAAAATTTGTTTCAGATTAAATAGATAAATAGCCTCAAAATATTTTATCATGACTTTTCTTCTTTGAAATTTTGCTGTACAAGAAAACGAAAAAGTATTTTCAATACTCGTAAATAAATGATCTAGAAAACTATTGTACCATTATAGGCATTTTATTATATTCGTGTTGTTACCAACATTTTCATGTACAATCCAACATTACCTTCCCAAAGTTCCGTCCCCGACAGTTCCAAACTCCCAAAGCTCACTAAAGGTGGCATTCTGATATTTTATTGCTTTGATTTGACCATTTGTAAATATCAAACACATAATACATAATAAAGTTGACTCCTGGTCAAGTCTATCTGCAATCTGCAGGCGTAGCTAGGACACTTAGGAAGTTACAAATTGTCTGTATAAAGGTACACAAAACTTTATCTCTCAAGTGGTTGTGCAAGACACTGCAAATTTAGAGCTTTTCATTTTTATCTGATCTCTTGCCTAAATTCTGAGGGTTCACACTATCCTCCAGATTTATTATTATTTGTAAATAAGTATTTAGTCTCTCTCTCACATTGATAGTTAAAAACTGTGAGTGAAAGAGACAAACACTGTTCACTCATTAATACACTTTTACAAATAAGATAGGTAAAGATTTGCAACCATTGTACATTGACCCACTTTTAAGTAATCATACCTTATAATACACACAATTATTATCTTGGTAAGTTGCCCGTTGTCCCAGCATTGCCCTCAGAACACCACCTTGTTGGGGCGGGCAACATTATGTGTTTCGTATCTTGCCGGGCACATAGTTCTTGTCAATGTTGGGCTCCTGCAGGAACATGTGCAGGCAGCGCTCGTTCTGCGCCAGCGGGTGGCCCGCTATCTTGTTTATGAATACTTCTAGACCTGCAAAAGAAACACATGCATATTTAAATTAAAAATAGTATGGCATGCTTTATGATTTGACTTTATGCAAAATTTATTTAATAGTAGTTAATACAGCATAATATTTGAGAATGTATCAAAACTGTCTACAGTCCATGGCTTCACCTGTAACAGCGCTTGTGAATTTATTCTTCACTATTGCTATATATGTACATTTTACTGCCTGACTCTGTTCCCTACGCACTTTAATCCAGCGATCTTCAAAGTGAGAGTGAATCGGTTCTTATCGGGTAAGCACGCTCCATCTTACACCATAGCCTTTGCTTGCTATCAGGTACTCTATGGCCAAGTGCAAACCCGTTCAAGTTAAAAAAAAAATATTAGTAATCAATAACATTTTTTTTATCTTGATAATTAGACATTTAATTTTTATTTAATGACAGGGTAAAACCCTTTGGATAGTAGTATGCAAGTAGCAACTCATAAAGATCAGTCAGCATTCAATCTGGTTGCCTGAAGTGACATGATCAGAAATGACACTCTGTTTAAACATGTTAGTACATCATCTTAGTACTCAAATAATGTTTCTCATTGTTTTGTTGTAAGTAATGTTTCTCATTTACCTTTTCTGCGATCTTCAATAAACTCCTCTTCAAATATGCCGTCATCTCCTCGGAAGGGCAGCTGTCTTTTCAACGCTTTGCCAGGTAAGGGTGGAACTACAATCTGAAAATGATTATAGAATTTTTATGAAAGTGTGATAAGGTTTATTTTATTTGTTTTCGTAGCTTGAGGAAACAAAACTTAATAAAAAAAATATCTTTGTTTTGATTGATAATGGATAATAAAGTGGACAAAGCAAATACTCAAGATAGTAAAGAAGTGATCTGATTTAGATTTTACTTTATGATTAATTCTTTGTCAAGGTATAAACAATGAATATAAATATTTCCTATAGAGTGACTACTTATCCATTGTCACATACATTTATTAAATAATTTAAGATCTTTAAAAGGAATACTGCACAAGAATATGCAATTATTGACCCGTGAGTCAGGATGAATAAATACAAGTCTATAAATATTTTTTATGCTCTGTTTTCTTTTATTATTTGTATAAATTTGCAAGTCAATAACCCTCAAAGGTTAGACTTTATTTAAGCTGATAAAGTGTTGAGCATTATTGTTTTGATTTTGTATTCTTTAAGTTTATTGATGTAAACAACAGTGTCTATTCAAAGGTATAAAATACTAAACTTAATTATGTATTATTTCATTCATGGGTAATTAAATAAGAATAAGAATAAAATCAATTTATTGGGACACCAAACAACAAAAGTTACAGAACACAATATAATATAAAGATATGTATATACAAGTACATGTTTCGTGCCACAATCCGGCCCCAACTCAGCATGTGCTGGACTTCCGTTGGGACCAGCAGGTGACATCACACTAGATATGTGTCGTTCGCGATTGAACGAATCGAAAGAACCATATCTTCAAAGCTGTGCAATCGAACGGGTCACTTGGTTGAAAATGATTCGGTCGTTCGATTGGTTCGAGGATTATATCGCGAGTTGTAGCTTTGCGGCACAATCGCGGGTCGCGGCGATCCGAAGATCCGAGATCCGAGATCCAAGATCCGAGATCCGAGATCCGAGAGTGAGAAAGAAACGAACCCATAGAACACTTTGATATACTGAACGAACCGAGCCGAGCGCAAGCCGAAGATGCGGTGACCGACCGGTGACGTTTCTGAATGTAAGACTGACAGAGATACATGGTCTGATCTAACAATAAAATATGGATCTTAAATATAGAAAGCTAGAGTCTTTTTTAATTTCGTATAGTTTGTTCAAACGTAAGACATATCAATAAGTTGTTTTATATTTAAGTGAATAAGGTTCAATATAGGTTCAGGTTACCTGTTAGAGGTCAAAGGTATTAAAATTTATTTATTTGAATGTTTACATTAATTTTCAAAACAAAGGCGTAGTTCATTTCAGTTTTGATACTTTAGTTTTTAGTGATTAGTGACCCGGTGTTGTTTTTGTTATAAGTACAAAAGTTACTATATTACTGCAAAAGTTTGTTCTGTAAGCTTAGGTATAAAGAAAAATGTTTAGAGCTGTTAATTTATTAAGTTGGTAGGTACCTACCTACTTAATTTTAATAATTTGCAATGTTATTACAATTAATGTGTTTATGAATGAAATATTCACGCTGCATCGTACTGTGCTAATGTATGTTTGGCTGAAACATGCACTTGAACGGATTACTTGCCCATGGAAAAGTAATATAGCGTTTCGATTCGAGACGATCACAGATCTCAATACTTGTACGTAAAGAAAAGACCGTTTCACGAAAAAGGTCCTACGAAAAAGTTTGAAACTAATATTTTACAGTCAAAAGATGTTATTATTACACGGTAATGGCGCCTTAACTGAGGGAACTCGTTCGTGGAACGGGCTGTAGGTATTGCTTGGCTATGTTTATTTAGAATTGACCCATTGATCGAACGGGTCGAACGAACCGGGTCATTTTGTCAACGGGTCAGTATTGATTCAGGTCTTTGTGAACGAACGAACGACACATACCTACATCACACACATAAATAAATAGTAACAACACTAAACATTATAAATACTAACATACACAAAATACAGCAAAGAAGTTATTAAACACGCAATATAACTAATACTTGAAAATCTATGCTAAGAATCCAAACAAAATATACACAAAATGTAATAAATCGCTAATCTGGAAATGGAAAACAGAGGCATAATTACTAAGTAGCTTAAATTATAAACATTTAGGCCATCAAATTTTAACATATTATGTAGAATAAATAATAAGAATGTTAAATAGGTATTTATGCAGGATGAATTATTATATTTATAGTTTCCCTATAATTTACACTCAACATTATAAACATTTAGTTTAATATTTAGGTGTATCTACCCTACAAAGAACAAAGACATGGTTTAGTCATTAGCAACCATATGTTATTCCTACACTCATAAAGTAACTGGATATGAAGCTAAAAGCTTAAAATAAATTAAAGTTTGAAAGTAGTTAGCTAAATTTACACAACATAATTTTCTAGTTACTACCATTATAAGCCTATATTTCATTAACAATGTGCATGATATAGCATGCAGTGATGTTTTATTCATGGCAGTACAACTGGTTTTGCACATAATCATCTCCCTCAGTTAAATTATGTTCACTAACCTTGACATTTATCCAAAAGCCTGTAAATTGCAGTAACTACCACTATTTGTGTATAATGGCTATTCAATAGCAATTATAGCGGTCATTCGCGGCCCGAATCGAACACAATACGATTGTTTTCGTCGGCAGATAACGCCGAAACACTTTTTATCAGTGAATGAGCAATACAACAAGAGTGATGACTCTCACCTTACTGTCTCGTTCTAATTCATTTCTGAGCCATTCGAAGTCACTGTACCGCCGTCTCACGCTGGACTCCTTCACTTTGAACACGGGGAGATTCGTCTGCAAACCAGAACGAGGTGTTAATCACCCACAAAGAGCGGCGAGCGTCGGCATGCGAACATATCCGCCCACTAACAAAACGTGATTATTCCACGATTGCACATGTAATTTAATTACCCCAAACTAATAATAGACTCGTTTACTTACCCTCATGCGAACTTCGTAATCCGTATAGCGTTTTTTTCCTACTCCCATGGAGGTGACTGGATTTACTACGTCGATTTCTAAGAAGTTTGCTGGTGCCGCGTACGCGTCGTCCAAGGTTTGTTTCTTAACGTTTAAACGCCTTGTTGCATCGGCTGTCGTGTCCTCAGCCATCATTACGATTTATTTATTGTAACAATCACAAAAATAATATTGAATAGGACGGCCCACTTCAAAAGGAAATGAAAAATGTCAAGCAAAGCAAATCATCAAGAAATGACAGAAGACTTGAGAAGACAATTCAAACTTCAATTGTTTGATTGACGTTGGATTCAAAGCGGAGAGCCATGTAGTAGAGATAAAATTCTACTATTTTCTACCAAAGATAATATAACTCTGGGCGGTATCGGGTTTATTTTATTTATAATACAAAATTGTATGCTTATATACCATTTTGGTTGGGGTCTAAATGTTTAATAAACAGACATACTAACCAAATAAGTACCTAATAGTCCAATTTATGGCCGTAGTTATCTATCTGTAAGTATATCCATCTTGTTTTTCATAAGTATTTTATAGCCATGGCAAATAGGTTTATTCAGCAAATTCAATGGAACTTGTTTATGAATTTGTTCTTTCTGTTGTTCCAAAATTTCATGCTTACTGATTAAAATATATCGCAACTTTTTTGTGCTTTTGTTCTACGTGGGATTGGTTTGCGTTTCACTGCAGCCTACCTGACGTTAAGCATTGCTGCAGCCTAGGGTGTAACCGTCTCTCTACGGGTGTAACACATTTACCTAGAAGATACCTACTCTAGATTTGAACATTTTATAGGATAGATATCACAATAAGATAAGTAGGTAGGTAGTCATTATTTAGGGTAGTTACTTAGATTTTGAAATAAAATAAAAGCATTGTTTGTGTAACCTAGCTAAGACGTAACTATAAATAAACTAGATATATTATACTGGGAGATGACTCTGGCCTCGTAACACAGCCTAACGGCTACCACGAGGTCAGAGGATTCCACACATATTGTGACAATTTAAGTATTTGGCAAATAAATGATTTTGTATTTGTAAAATAAAATAAACTGATTATTATCATCGAGCTGAAAGCATTCTTAATTCCTTTGTACCGGTCACCGGAACAAAGAGTACTTAAGTATATATTCTGTGTGTGACTTACATTTCTCAGTTTAGTTTCATTAATAATAGTTTTTTCAGAAATTTTATTACCATGACCATAACGAATTGACATGATTTATAAAAGAAAATTTATTTTTCTTATTTTGTATACGTAGGTACGCGCAAGTTTTCCAATACCTTTGTTACTATAAGTTATATTTTTATGGTACAAAAAGAGGCAATGCACTTTCCAGTGTTGCCTCTACTAATAAGTCTATATAGTACGGTAGAAAAGATGTTTCGCTTTTTATAGCCCTGTAAAAGAAGGTTGTAAATAAATTAGCATCTATTAAATCATTTTATTCATGAATTTACATTCTCCTTATATGCTACATAAACTGCGCCATGGGGTCCTCGTCCCGGCGCCGCTTCATCTGGTAGGCCTCCAGCTCGTGCTGCGAGGGCTCCTTCACCTCCACCATGCTGTTGTAGGGCCGCTTGCGCTCGTCCAGAGATAGCACGTAGTCTGCGTGACGCTGGCTACGCTCCTCCTTTTCTAGGGCCTGGAAATAATATGTGGAGCATTTCATTTCTAACTTTTTGAGAAAGAACAGCAAAACTTTGGATTAATCTACCAGAATCACGGGTTTTTATGAATCCAGGGGTTTTCAATTCCATAGTGAATAGATTTTCAATTTAAAGACTGTATCAATGGAAATGTAGTGTTATATTGAAACTGCATAAATTTGCACTTGACCACAAATAATTTGATGGTGAGTGAGGTATTATTAGCGAGATACATATTATAGATGGTGAGTAAGTCTGTATATGATGATGTACAGGCTTTAGCGATTCAATGTATTAGATAAAATTTATATTTACCTTTTTTAGTTTCTCCTCCTCTCGTTTCTCTTTCTTAAGGTTCTTCTTCTTCTTTTTCTTTGCCTTCTTCTTATTCTTCTTCTTTTTACTCGTCTTTTCTGTCTTGGATCGTATATCCTCTTCCGACTCTGAAGAGCTACTTTCAGAACTTGACGAGGATGATGATGATGATTCTTCTTTCTCTGTAAAGGAAGTTAAAAGTTTGTTTGTTAATCAGTCACAACTTTACGTCCTTTATAAGCGATAGATCATCGTGTTTTATACAAGGTTATAATGAAGGTACCGAGTGTGACCAAATGGTTTTCTTAAGACGTTTTCATTTAATGCATTTTTTTTTCAATTTTAAGCAATTCAACTTTGACTAGTATCAATTAATTGCAGGATAATAAACTTTATAAACTCTAGCAGACCAGGAATGAGTCATCCGGATGCGAGGATGACGTCTACACAGGATCGACCCAGATGGCGCATACAAAGGGAGGCCTATACCCAGTAGTGGGATCCCATGGACTGTGGATGATGATGAAACTTTTTTTTAACTAGAACTGGTTTGCACTTTGCCGTAGTTTGCCTAATAGTAAGCAAAGGATATAGGCTAAGATGGAGCGTGCTTACCCGATAAGAACCGATTCACTCTCGCTTTGAATTTCGATTCTGTTTCAATTTTTTTTAACGAGAATGGGTTTGCTCTTGGTCATAGTTTGCCAGATAGTAAGCAATATACATAGAAACAGTATGTTTGATCGTTACTTACCTTTAGCCTTTTCCTTGTGTGCCTTCTCCTTATGCTCGGTGTGTGCGTGTGAGCTGGCTGCCCTCACGTCCTCGGGTAGATCCATCACCACTGACTTGCCAGCCTCGCCTACACAGTACGACATCTGGGAAACAAATACGTTTTTACTATGAATTAATGTAATTATAATTAAATTAGAAATATACTGGGCGATGACTCTGGCCTCGTTACACAGCCTAACAGCTACCACGAGGTCAGAGGACTCGAAAACATTATGTCATAGAGTTTTATTGAAAATAAATAATTTTGTGTTTGTATTTGTCATTCAACTTGTACCAGAAATACATGGTCTCTGCTGCCCGTCATACTACTTGCAGACGTTAAACTATGTCAGAGGCCCTCTTTATTTACGCTTAATTCGATCCCGGGTCACTTTTATCATAAAGTTCCGCTTCAACAAAATAGTATGAGACTCACCTTGATAGTGGAGTGGCAGCACTTGTACCCCCACACCCCGTCCCGCCAGTACGAACCCCACACACTCGTGTGGTTGTTTATTAAAACGTCTTCCTCGTATTTACTCCTGCAACACAAATACAATAATTACTGGTAAGTCAACATATAAACACTGAGAGTATTCAAAAAGCGGTGTAAACCAAAAGCCAATTAAAGGCGTGTAATCTCCAACAACAGAAATTTCAAGAGTTTGATGATTGGCATTTAGTTTTGGAGTAAAAAGTTTCTAAATTTCTGAAACATCCTATGATAGCAGGTTTGCAGGGTGTTTCACAAAATACGTAATACGAATGTAAAAATAAGTTCATTTGGACAATTAGCATTAGCATTATTTGTGTGAAAAGTTTCGTTAGAAAGTTAGAATAGATTACTGAGTACTGACTTGGCGAGTTGTTTCTCCGGGCCGTGCACCAGCGTCCCGTCCCGGTTGTACCGCGTGAACACCTCCGTCTGCGCCAGCAGCAGCTCGCGGGGCGGCGCCGCCAGGTGCTCTGCCCCGCCGTACTTCTCCAGGATGGAGTCTTTCACCTGCGACACGTGACATACACTTTATTACCCAGTATACAGACCAAAAAAATTAGTAGATGGCACTAACTAGATGGCCATGAATTTGCTCATCGGTTGTTTGTTAAAATCATGTATAGAAATTAAAGCTGAGTTGAAGCTGGGTATGCCATTATATAGCTTTTATTCATATTAGTTGTTTTTTTTTAATTTTTGGAGCATTTATCAGGAATCAAATCAAAATAAAATAATCTAGGTAATATTATACACGATTTTACGAGACACATATCTGCAGCAGTTCCCACTTCAAACTGTTTGCCAATTGGATTCGGAGACACACTAGCACACACTTTGTCTGTCTGAACTAACACCAAGTTATTCGTGGCAGATCTATGATTATAAGAGTACAGGCAGGCTGTAGTCAAATTTGAAGCACGTAAAAAAGATTGTGAGCAACTGCTTATCGCTCGTGAAACAAACGTACGTGTGTCGGGTTTCAATAGAGTATACAGCACCTGTGACTTGAAGCTGGTCTTCTTCTCGTTGTACTCTCGCTGTAAGAGCTGCAGCTTGGTGGGCTCGGCCAGCAGGTGCACGTCCACGCCGCGCGCCGCCGCCTCCCACGCGAACACGGCCGCCGCCGCGTGCGACCGCGTGTCGCCCGTGAACCGGACGAAGTTCTCGCCGGCGTACTCGGACCTGCGAGATATCGACAAACATGTGGGAATATATTTTAATATTAAAAATTTCGTGAGAATTTTATCAATATGTTAACTAAACGGTTTTCACTCACGTGAAACTCACGTGAGTGAAAACCGTTTAGTTAACATATTTATTTACGTGGGAATATAGAAAAGATAGATAGATTATAACTCTTTATTGTTAACACTATATATTATCTTGACTTGAATATTACCTTGTAAATTGCATTATTTGTTGTTATCTTAATTACTCTTATTATAATGTAAACGTATGGTAAGTAAAAACTGTATGATTAAGATAAATAATATTATAGGTTAGTCAAGACTCGACACCTTCAGAATTATTTTGAAACTTACTTTGTCGTGTCTTTGTCTTTCTCAAAATATTCACTTTTTGTATTGTGTTTTAGTGTTTAAGTAGTAATATGTAAGTATAAAGTTTTGTGTAAGTATATGCAAAAGAGGCAGAAGTTTTGGCGCGGGGAAACTGTACATCATAATACAGAGTCGAAAGATATCTAGTATGATGTACAGAAAACCCTCAGCGTACAACACGTACAGCAATTCAAATATAAATAGTGTAAATACCTACAAATGTACGCACACCATAAATGGACCAATAAAGAAATTTTGAATTTGATTTGAATTTGAACACATATCAAAAACGAACAGTACATAAAACAAATTATTATCTTAACTAGTGCCACAAGCGATCTCTTCCGGGCAAATATAAGGGTTTTTATTGTTTTTATAAACATGTGAAGACAAGGAACTTCATTGGGATTGCAACTTTCCTTTCCAAATATAAAGGAAGACCCTGTTCCAGGTGGGAGAGTTTAGTATAAAGAGACATAAGAGAGTGCAAGTAATGGCAGACAATTCCCAGAGCGAGCTGAAATCCAGGAAGGTTGAAACCACCACCATGTAGGATTACAGTAGAAAGATAAATTTGATTTATTTATGTCATCTAACTAATTTTGGCTCAAATATATGTAATCTACATAAATTCTGACCGATATCTATTTTAATGAAGTAGCTAGGTAAGCTCGTCCAACGAGACTGAAGAGTTTCTATTTAATAACTCACTCATCCGCGGCGGGGTTGGGGTTGTCCCTCATGGAGCGCGTCTTAGGGTCGTAGTAGGCAGAGGCGGGGTCCAGGTTGCGCAGGTACTTGGCTGTGTCCTCGCGGATACGCAGGTTGCGCACCGTGATGCGTTGCTTCGAGTCCACCTGGAGATCACGGTTTAGTAAATGTTATTAAATTCCAGTGGATGTTCACAGCTTCAAGAAAATAAGTAGATAGATACATATAATTTATTAACATAGAGATAATTACCACAAACTTATTACTTACAATAATAATAATAGTTAGCATCAATAATGTCTCTCAAACATTTATATAATTTTAAGTAAAAACTCTCGTGAGACATTTTATATATGTTAACTAAACGGTTTTCACTCACATGTAATTCGCGTAAGCAAACAAGCAAAGCGTACAATTATTTTAGCCGATGTATCTCTTGCATTACGAAAGAGTAAAGTCTTCTATATTTTCCAAGTCTAAGATCCAGTCGCAAAATAATTTTAAGCAACAATACTATGTATGTAGTAAAATGGCGTAATGTATTTAACCTGGCGGCGACGACGCTGGGTCACTATGAGCCGAGTTCCATAAACTTGTCTATACATATTTTCACGTCTATGACACTGAATTATCAAATGTTGTGCAAGTTGATTTTTCGCTAACAAAATCAACTCAGCCTTTACCTTTGTTCCCGGCATGTCAACTTCGTCCACATATTTATCTTCATCTTCTTCAGCTAGGTCATCATCCTCTGTAGCTGTAGGGTCTATAACAAACAGTTTATTATTTATTTATTTATACTTGCATCCAAACAATTTTCCAAAAAAAAATACATGTGCCCTGAGGTATGAGGTGAGGTATCAGGTTTCGTGACTTGTTCATAATTATTGAGCTTTAAAGAAAAAAAAAACCAGTGCCACATAAACAAAGTCTCATTCAACTATAAGTTTGTTTTTTTATAAATTACTTTAAGCAAATATACAAAATGTCTCACGAAAGTTTTAATAGTAAAAAATTACTATTAAAACTTTCGTGAGACATTGTATATCAATAAATAAAATATAACTGTAACTAAAACAGTTTTCACTCATGTGTTATTTGTGTATGTTGTTTACGTGTTTCGGGTGTAATGACACCAATAGTCAGAACAAATGTTCTGTAAGTGAAAACCGTTTTAGTTACATATTGATAAATATACAAACCTTGTTCCAGTGTCTTAGCCCTCAGCTCCCTCTTAGCCTCTTCCACCTTCTGGTACTCCTGTATGATGGCCTTGTGCTGCTGAGGGTCGTAGCCGTTCCACCGATCTCTCTTGCCATCATAACTCAGGTTGAGGTTTGGCTGGTTGAACTCATCAGGAGCTATACCGGCATTAGTGAACTTTGCTCCAACCTTCAAGTTAAAATGTTAATTAATGTTTTGTGTTTATCAAAGATCATGCTTTCTTTATCAATTATTTTCTTTCATATTTCTTGTTAAAAGAAATATGAAATTTGCTGCCCTCTTAATTTTGGAAATTCCTATTTACGAAGTGTATTGAAAACACATTCTTGCGTTCCGGGCATGTTGTTAATTCTCCAAAAACGCAAAGACGCACTATGAGCAGTCAAAGCATTGCATGATACTGTTAATTTAAAACAACTGTTTTTTTATTTATATGTATTGATTTAGGCTATGATAGCAATATTCACATCTGATTTTGTATCTCAGTTGACCAGTCACACCACGTAAGTATAAGTGGTCAGTGTTTTAAAATAAAATTAGTGATATATAGGTGTTCTGGTAAAGCTTCACCTTATTTTAACTTGTGTATTTACTTACTTTTCTTGGCCTCTCCAAGCAATCTTTCTTTTGGTGTGTTAAAGCCCCACAGTTCTCACAGGCACCTTTTCTGTACTTTGTTGCTAATTTTGTCTGTTAAAAGAAATGTGTTGTAATATATTTGATCAATTTTCCTCAAAATAAGTTTGATAAAAAGGTAATCTACATAATGTAGCTCTCAAATTATTTGATAATAAACAATATTTTTTATTGTCATTTTAAGTTGTATAGATAGCTAGACACTCCACTTGAGTGAAAATGCTATAGAAATAAACAGAACTTACAGAACTATTAGGTATAATTACTTACAGTATCAACTCCCTTGTTGTAATATGTATCAAGGCGAGTAAACTTTGCTTCTGTGTCTTCCTGAGGCCTCTGATGCTTGAGTGTGGGCCCAGCGGTGCCATAGTACCAGGGGGCAGAAGATATGTACTGTGGGATGTGAGGGTTTATGTCCTTGCCTGAAACATAATACAATATCATCATTTTGAGAAAGTATGTTAAGAACCCCAGAATAAGTTTAAGTAAATAGAATTACTCGTTGTAGATAAATATTGTATTAAACGATATTTTGCGTACTATTTGAGGGTCCTTTGCATGAGATACGTGAATTTTGGCGAATGTTTTTAGTTGTGTACAAATGAGTCGGTACAGCTATTTCAAGTGGTTTTTAGCTTGGTATAAACGCTTCAGTTACCTGTTTCATCGACAGCAGCGGGTGCTGTACCAGCTTTCCTAGCTTCTTCTAGTTCTTTTGCCTTGCGCCAGTCTTCTCTGGACTTCTTCTTTGGTTCGTCATCCTCTTCACCAACGTCATCTTTATTTCGCAATATCTGCGATACAGACGCACGCACATTTGTAGTCATAATTGTAGTTTATTATGCTTACGTTTTTACTAGTTATATTTCATTTCATTAGGAGAAAAATACGGAATAAAATATTGCTGCGTACAAAAACACAACACAAACATCCAAATTTTGACAGTGACATTCCGAATTTATTATGATTGACAGTAAGTTTCGTAATGTTGGTGTAATTGAACTAGTGTTACCTGCTGAAATAAAATAGGAAGAATGGTAGAAAATATATGTTAACCGGATGTTAACAGGTTTCCCGCTCATTGTGGAATGTATATTTTAAGGCAAATGGATTGTTAAAAAAAACCACAAATATAATAATAATATTGAAAATTAGTATGTACATATTATTATTAATTGAATTGTAATAAAGCCTCCGCCGGGTGCAAGACCAGACCAGTGATACTGGAAAGTATATATAAAAAACTCCTGACTCAAAGAATATACTTACTAAAGAAAATCTGTCGAGTCCGCCTAGTTTCGTAGGTATTGAACGGTCTGGAGGATATGGAGAGTGTATTTCTAATCAATTAAAATATTAATTTCCAAATGGGATGGGGTAAGCGAAAATGTTTGTCCCTTCTTTCTTTCGTTTGAGCCACTAAAGTGCATGAATTAAGGCTTCTTTTTATCTCGACCAAAGCAAGCAATACCCTGGCATCCACTTAGTAGTACTTTCGCAATATTTTATTAAATCATTAGGTAATATACAAGCTGCACTTGTTTCTTTTACTTATGTGAGTATAACAAGCAGGTACATAGTATTAAGTTTTTTTTTATAAACTAACTGGAGTGTACCCCTTCAACCCACTGCGCGGTGCCAGATTATGTGTTTATTCAAGAATCTACAAGTGGCTCGACAAATACCTCTGTTACACAAGTGTTTCCCCAGTGTACATTTGCTGTGGACAATGAAAAGGAACCTATACCAGGTTGTTCCTATGGACCAAGAAGTGATACAAACTATAGCCCTGAAATTGTTTCTACAGAAACCGTAAAAACTGCCACGGTGATGCCACGATGTCTAATGTTTCACACCAGAGCTCTCCGAAAGAGGCTACATTCTAAAGGTTCAGATTACATCCCATCTCAAATTTCACAGGATAAACCACCAATTCCTCAACAAATTAACTGAAGTGTGTAAAGGAGCAAAGTAAGTTGAGATACTATTGACTTTCGAAGAACACATTCAAACTAGGAAAAATACTGCAGAAAAAAGTCTAAAAAAGGAAAAAGTAAACAAATGCGTCTAATTAAAGAAGGAAAAAGAATAAGTAAAAAGTTGTGTTCTATCTGTACAAAGATAAGCTATTCGAAGACTATCGGATGAAAGTGACGATATCCCACTAAAATTATTGTCAGATAAGAAAAGAAAGTCAGATGATAAAGACAACACTGTCGTGGGAGTGGTCAAAACTACTATGAAACATTTCTCTTCGAAGACTGGCTTCAATGTATAGTGTGCCAGTTTAGAAAAAACTATGGCCAACTACCCCGGACTTACCCTAGAAGGTACAATTAATTCTCAAAATGAAAGTACAATATATACCTAAGTACATAAAAATTTTATTATCAAATAGCACTATATTCTATCCTATTAATTATAATACAAATGAAATGAAAACATATTTAATAATTAGATTTATGCATCATGATCAACATTTTTAAAATTAAAATCAAGGCATTTTAATTAGTCATTTTTATACCTATTTGCAGAAATTGATATTGCTTTGCTCTCAATTACAATCAGTCAAAAGATTGATTTTACAAATCGTTTAAGTTTCAGATCAATTTTTATGGGTTTTTTTACACACCCTGTTCGTACATTTTGTTATCGGCGCTGAGGCAGAGAGTACCTTTAAAAGCAGCCTAAATAATATGTTGGCACTTTATTTTAAGTCTGTATTGCGTCCACATAATTTCTGTTATAGCAGTAACTAAAGTCGAGAAATGAGTAGTTTTGGACGTCGATCCGTGTAGAGACTGTTATTATATGAAATAAGTTTGATAAGAAGAAATCGAAAATCTAGAGTTCCCCTTTAATGTTAAATGTTGTAAATGTGTGTTGCATAGAGTTTATTTAGTATCTACTCTGTGTATAGAGTTCACAGCTTGCGTCGTGCCCTGGCGCGGTGGTAGGAGGGGCGCGGCACGTACACACGCTCGTTGCTGTCCCCGGCCTGGCCCGGGGACTCCTCCAGCGCCTCGGCACGCGGAGTGAACAGCTTGCGGCGGCTGCGGGTTACACTGGAATAGAGGAATAATATTGTAGTAGGTTCTTGCTTAGTTTGAGTCAAGATGGAGCAGTGTGAAATGTAAGTATCAGTTTATTTTTGTAATTGTTTTTCTAGGTAGACTAGATAGGCAATTTGATGTTATGCATTTAAAATATACAGCTCAGAATGTTATAGATTAATTAAGTTTTGTAGGTACAATAAAGTATGAGTATGATTTAAAGAATTAACTAATTACATGATTCTAGATTTGTTTTGTGTATTTAATTATTTTCATATTTGTGTGGTAGATGTATGTTTTGTGAATTTTACTCTTGAAATTATTACAATACAATAAGAGTAAAATGAATTAATAAAAATCATCATTACATGCTTGCATACCTTTTGGACGGGCAGCTCTGGATCCCCATCATAGGCGGTAGATTCTCTTCTTCCCCATCTACTTTCTCTGGCGATGGAATATCTTTGACCACCTTCTTCTCAGCTGGAACACCTAAAGTGACATCTGAGAACTCTTTCTCCAAATTACGAATGTCTTTCAATTTCCTTGATTCCTCTTCTGGCTCGATCTGATTCTGTCGCCTCCGTAAACGCAATGATCTTTTCGTAAACGCTTTTGGTTTCTCAGTCTCTATGCTTTTATCCGATTCGTGAGTCTTGTCTCCCGATGAATTGAGATTTGTAGACTTCCCTTTGTTTCGCAAATTGTATTTAACTTCTTCGAACTTCTTTTTGCGTTCAGAGATTTCGATTTGGTTTTCTTCAGTTGTTACTTCTGTTTTGGAAATTTCCTGCGTTTGTTTCAATACTTCTATCACTTTATGGATTTCATTAGGGGCTTTGCTAATTTCGGCGTTATTTTCAGTTTCAGACAAGAGTAAATCAAATTCGGTAGCTCGAGCATTTGTCAAGTCTTTTACGATTTTTTCAAATTCATCTACAGTGTTGTTTGATATTTGTGTATCGTTTAATGTAGGCTCCTCTACTTTTATCATCATGTTAGCTGTAATGGGTTGTATAATGTTTGTTTTATTTTTATCACTATTTTTCAAATCATTCGTGAATGACTGGATGGTTTCTGTAGATTCTTGGGTAAAAGAAGTTCTTTCCAAGGAGATCTTTTCTTGCTTGATAACGATTTCTTTGCTAGTTTTACTTTCTACCAAACCTTTGATAAATTGACGAGCGATTTCAACAGTTTTTTCTTTCACATTAGGGAAAGGCTTATTCGATATGTCATTATTTTCTGGCTCTTTTTTTAATACCATTTCAGGCATTATATTTTTTTCAGCAGGTTTTTCTTTTGTAATATTTACTTGAGGCGATTCAAAAACGTCGACAGATTCATGCCTTGTAGTTGCTTCTTTAGTAGTTGGTACTTCAGTTCTTGAGAAGTTCTGACCTAGAATTTTCTTCACAGCAATGCTCGGTACATAGTCTTGGCAATCATCATCTCTCACTAACGAGGGTGACTTAGCAAGTAACACATCTGTCGCTCTTACTTTGTCACTATCATCAAAGAACATTTTAGCTTCAGTTGCTCTTGGAGTTCGCAATAAGTTTGTGTTTTTAATAGTTTTGTCTTCATTGGAGGTTGTCTGTTGAGTTGGACTAGTTGTTTCATTAAAAGGGCTATCAAATAGCGAATTTTCTTGAGCTTTAGCTGCACTAGATAGAAGGCAGAGCTTACCACTGCATACAAGAGATGGCTTAAAAACATCAAGGGAGTCTTCGAAATATTTGGATGTTTTGTTGCCATCATGTTTCCTGACATCTATATCTGATTTCTCAGTAGAAGCATCAGACACTTGCACTTGCATAGAATCATCAAAGTATGTCTTCTTTTCTTTCAATGTCGGCAATTTTGGTTTAGTTACAAATGTGCTATTAGTCTTATCATTTTCTGTAGAATTATCGGCGTTTATATCTGATTCGATCTGCTCAAATTGTTTCAGCGAACTATTGCTACTTTTTCTGTCTTTTATTGATCTCAGTGCTTTATTTACAATTGTTTCTTTAGGCTTCACAAATTCATTCACGGTATGTGGTTTTATTTCGGAGATTACTTGCGCACTGACAGGAGATTTATCTTTACTTTGAGATGCCGCTGTGATTTTATCAGACTCTTTTTCTTTCTCACTTTGATCAGTTATATTAACTTCTTTATAAAAACTGTCATCTCGTTCAGCAACCACATAAGATCCTCTAAGATTATTTACTGATTTCAATTCATGTACATCTTCACATTTCTGTTGATTACTGCTGCCATCTGAATCATTTACAAAATATGTTCCTTTGACGTTTGATGCAACTTCAGTCTCGCAGTCCACACTTTTATCTTCCTCTAAGTCGCTTAAAAAATATGTACCTCTTACATTTGACGTATTTACCACCTGAGGTTCTTTAACTCTTATAGATACATTGAATGATTTTTCAAACTCACTCCTGTCTTTTTCATAATCATCTACAACACTTTCATCATCATCTTCCTTAGTATTATCAACTTTTTCAAAAGTAGTATGAGTCAAGTTGGACGTCAAATTTCCAGTATCCTGCTTGCTTGGTTCAATATCACTGTCTTCATCACCAGTCGCATAAAGCGAATCTTTCGATTTGTCACTATCAACTTTCAAGTGATTTGCATCGTCGTTGGTATTATATTCATCATCAGCAAAATTTTCTTCAGTAACTTTAGTTAGAATATTTACATTGTCACATTCATTTTCAGAGTCTGTTTCATCTTCTTTGTTCGATTCGTCCAAATCTAGATCTATGATAAGTTGTTTTTGAGAAGTATCTTCTGTGTTAGGAAGGTTCTTTTTTGCTTCGAATTTTCTTTGGAAGCATTTAGATATGACAGAAGGCTCGCTCATGATAGCGTTGATAGTCCGCCTGTGGACTGGGTTGAGACTTTCTTCAAGGTCATCATCACTATCGGATGAATCAGAGGACATTTCTTTCGCTTCGATGTAACTTTGTTTCGGATGGACTGGTAAGGATTCGTCCTTGGAGTGACTAGTTTCTGTGAACAAAAGTATGAAGGTTAAATCGGATTCATGTTACTACTACATACATAATTAATATGTACTATACAATTATTAAAATGCCGATTTATAATAACGAAAATAAGTTACCACTAGAAGTCTGATTACGCGTGCGTATGTGTTCTTGAATATAAGCTTCTTTCTCTTTTAGTTCCCGTTTTAGCTTGGCTATGATATCCTGAAAATCAATAAATTACTTCTTAAATTTTACACATACGTATATAAATAAATAAATAAATAAATAAATATTTCGGGACATTGCACACATATCTAATGGAAAATCTGAAATTACTAAAACTGAGTAGTAAGTGAAATTAAAATATGTAGTAATTTAATTAAATTTGCTGAATTGAATTGATGACGCCAATAATTAAATCGTCAGTATGTGTTTGCCCGCCGCAACCATGTCATTAAAAAATTATAAAGTTTAATATTTTACCTCTTTCTCAGCTAACATCAACTCATATTCCTCTTCCATATCTTTTTTCTGCAAAAAAAGAACAAATTAATGATGCTATTATAAACTTTACACATTTTATATAAATTTCCAATTTATTTGAATCGAATTAACTACTTTGATCGGTTTATATATCGGACCGTTACTAGGAGGTTTGTGCTCAAAATTAAACCCATCATACAGATATCTCCTGGTTTGTTCCACTAGCATTCACTTGGTGATGGTACTTGCTTTTTCTTTCTTATCGATTGGCTAATCTTTCAATTCCTTCAAAAAGCTATGGATCTCCGAGGGTTTCTATCTGTTTAACATGAGTTTGTTGTTTAAGATGTGTGGTTGCGTGTCACCTGTCTCTCGACGGCCTCCAGCCTGGTCTCGTAGAAGGCAGTCATGGCCTCCCTGGTCTCCGCCACCAGCTCGCGCATGGTGTTGGCGCTCTCCTGCTGCTTCGAGTCGATGTGGACCTGCAGCTTGGTAATGGTGTTCATGGCTCTGTGGGACAAGATGTGAATCTTTATGGTTGTTGGTTGTATTCTGCCGTTTCGTCCGAGTTTTCTTTATGTGAAAGTTTGTCTGTAACTTTGGTGCCTGGTCCACCAAGACTTTGAAGAAAAGACATGAAGTTACCTAGTTAAAAATAAAACGCACTTGCTTCATTTTCTGCGTGCGTTTTGCACTTTGAGACACCCTGTTTCAATCCTAGCTATACTAATGACTTGTTTTTCAAGTTATGTGTGGATTTACATTGGTTTAAAAGTGAAAGAAACATCGTGAGAAAACTGATAAAGATAAAGATATTTATTAATGTTATAAAATGAATACATAAAATACCTATGTACACTGTACAGTATGTATCACATTATAAAATCTCGTCAGTAATATAATTCATAATTCCTTATCAATAATAATAACAACATGTGATATTCATATAAGGCTCTAGGCGCCTAAGAGTACTTCCCCAATGAATCAATTCTGAGGGGGAGTCACGACCCTCATTAATGAGGAATACACCTAAAGGAGGAGGTTGCACTTACTGCAGCTGTTCAAAGTGCAGTCGTTCATTCTCAGCGCGGAGTCGCACCACCTCTTCGCTGTAGCTGACGGAGGACTCCTGGATGCTCTCCAGGGACGACAGTGTACTCAGTGTACTCATCGCCATCGTGTTGTTTACTTCTGTAACGGAAAGTATAAAAAAATGAGACTAAAACCAACACGGAGGAATCACAAGGCAGATACATATATATCACTTTCACTAAAGCAACGATCATAGAAGATTTTGAATTCCTATGATTGGTTGGTATCATCTCTGTCTTTGATCAAAATAATACAAACATATCATTTTTGGCATCTCTTTCGATTACCTACTATCCGCCGTCCCGTAGATCAGTTTAAAGTTATCGACAGCTGTAACTTGAATACCCAATATGTTGATGATCAACACCAGTTGATTTTGTGAATATGTAAATTTATTTAAATTAATTTATTACTTTGATATTAAATGTAAGTACAAACATAAACTCCTTAACGTTGATGGCATGACTATGCGAGTGTGATGTAGGTATGTATACGAGTTATTTTGTAAAGTGCTTAATCCGCATTATGGTTGTTTTTTATTTAAACTTTTGTTGGAAGATTTTTCGTTAATTTTTCAATAAAACGTGTATATATGTACTATATACTCACGTATATCCTTAGCTACGGACGCCAGCGCCAGCACATGCTTGCTCTGGTTGACGTGTTTCTCGGCGGGGTTGAGGGTGACCACCATGCTTACCGCCTCCCCGCGCGCGCCCGACAGCCCCGCGCCCAGCAGCCGGGTCAACTTGCTCTCCCTGGACATACACACACATTTACTAAGATAGAATATAAAACAGAGAGACTACAAAACTTGATTCAAAATGAAATAAAGTAGTTAAAAAAAGATTAAAGAGATACATAGAAAGTTTAATTCTGTCCAATCAAGCTGTGACTAGACAAAAGTTAAACTTTTCATATAAACGGGAGGGACAAATTAAAATAAATTGAAGAAAAATACACACTTTTCTAGCTGTATTTTACCTGTAAGGCACACACGCGTCCCTGGCGCTGCGTTGCTTCCTGCGCAGCATGTGCAGACACCTCTCCAGCACGTGCAGCGACGAGTTGATAGCCCTGGACTCCTGCATGCGAGTGCCGGTGTTCTCAGCCGCCTTCTGTCGCTCGCACCCAGCCAGGTCGCACAGACGGACTTGCGACGAACGGATCTCACCTCCTAAAATAAATTAAATGTGAACAGATGATGTTTGTCTTATATAAATGACTAAGTATTTCTTGACTTAATTTGTTTGTTGGCATCTTCTTTTTTTGTGAAAACAATAAATAAATAACCATTTCTTCAGTTCATTTGTTGGCATCTTCTTTTTTGTGAAAACTTCGAACATCCCTCAAACCCTCCAGACCGTGTGGATATCCATGTACCTACTGATGAATCAAATCCGATTAAACTTTCACTGTTCCCTATTGGAAGTTTCAAATACTGGAGTGAAACGTATCTAATATAATACAGAAAGAATCATATACCTACTTAGATATAACACATAGTTTTAGCATAATCCGTGGACAAAAATACACACAACATACTAACTAAATCATCATAATCCAGTGAAATCTTATTCAATTCTGAAAATATCATACATGTACAAAGTACAGGTGTACAGGTACAACATACAGGTCATCACTTTGACCTGTATGTATATGACCACCTTTTTACAGTAATCGTTTAAAAAATTCAATGATGACTCACCATTTTCCGAGAGCATAGTGATGGTGAAGATGCAGTGCGAGCGCGAGGACTGCTTGTGCACCCCGGTGGCCGCCACGATGAGGTTCTGCTTGCCCGCCACCATCACGTCGTACGCCTCCTCGGCCGAGCGTACGAACGCTTGATTCACACCCTGCAGTTATAAAGAAGAATGGTTTAGGAAAAAATAAAGATAAAAGAAGAAAACCTCTATTGATACTGTATAGTTGTAACATATATAAGTACTCTGTACTAATATCATAGAATATGCTACACAAATTACAATATGACGATAAATTGAATTTATTACATTTAGCTTTAATAACAAACAATGTCATGGTTTTAGTACCTACACACGTAAGACATTTTTGATTGATAAATGATAAAACACTTTGGCGTTGACCAATAGACTTAGATAGATTATAGATAGATAGATAGATATACACTTTATTAAAAACACCAGCACAATACAGAAATTTACATAAAAATATTAAAACTTAAGCCTAGTGTCTTAACTGGCGGCCTTATCGCTAAAAGCGATCTTTTCCAGGCAACCAATCTGGCAGGGATAAGACGCAAGTATAATGGTAGACGAGGTGTTTTAAATGTGACTTCTTGCAAGATGTACATATAATATGTAGGTATGTAGGTACATATCTTTTGGGTGGATAAATCGAGATAATTCTGCGGGGGAGTTACAACTTACATCACTCAGTTACGATGAAAACTATAAAAGTAGAGATTTCTGACATGTATTGGCATTGTGAGATTAATTTATATGCCAGGTTGCTTAAACTTGCTTGTTATTACACGGTTTCCACCATAGACTCTCCTCCTAAGCAAAGTGGCCATCGTTTCTTTTAGTATCTTACCAACGCCACACTCTGTGTGTTGTTTGAAGTTGGTGAGAAGTAGTCGCAGCGGAACAACACTACATATTTCTCTTTCATCTGCAATATATTTCCTCAAAGTGACGCCTGATTTGATATGTTATTAATGTAGGTAGTTACCTTGACGTATACATTTCCCGAGGCATCCTCTCGGATCTGCAGCTTGGTGCGCTTCTCGGGCGGTCGGAGCAGGTCGTATATGCTCTCATTGTAGATCTCCACGAATGAAACCTAAGGACGAGATGAAACTTTATCAAGCCAGAATTCATCTATTCAGATGTAATTATGTAAAAATAATATAAGTACCATTCATATTTCTTTTTTAAATGTAATGAGTTTAAGGACTGATTCACTCTCGATTTGAAAATATCATAAAACATAAATATTATATAAAAAAAATCTATTATATTTAGATATTAAATCTAAGTTGTAAAAGTACCACAATACTTGAAAATGTATAAAGATAAACCTATGGATCAGACCTAATTCATAGAAAACCTAAGCGAGGAGCGTTCTAAATAATACCTAGTTATGCTAAGGTTTAGATAGTTAATGCAATGATATATTATTTTTATTGTGTTAATTGAGGGTGAGAAAAAACAAATGAATTAATTACCAACTAGTTCATTATTATGCATTTATAATGAGATTCTTACAAATCACAACTGTATCTATCCTATCAATCAGAAAGCAGTTCGCACATTGTATATTAATTATTCACACACAATTCAGGAAACAAATTAACGTATTTCTCAGGATCAGCTATACGTTGTACTACTTTATTATTAGCTAATTTCAGCTTGGCCAAAGATTGTCTCCACAACTCTACAACATAAGTCATACGACTGGGCTCATAAGATCGAGCAAAGAACGCGGCTTCAGTGAATTTATCTTCACTTATTAGTATTTGTATACATTCGTTTGTTAGACCCAGCATTGAATATGCTCTAAAAGCGATATTATTTGCTCCGGCCTCGTGAGATAAACGCGCGGAATCAAGTATTACTTCTTTGTCTCCGAGAGAAATGCCTAAAAGCAAAAGCGAGCTGAAGTTTTGTGCTTTTCTGTAGCATGTTTCAGCCATGTTTATATTGCCGGAAGTAATTGCAGCATCGCCAAGACGAGACCAATAAGTTTTCATACATTCTGAGGAAACTGCTTTCAATTCCGCGTTTTGGAGCGCTAATTTCGCTTCTTCGAAGTTTCCGATAGATAGAGCTAGTTCGAAACGATGTTTCGGATCCACCGCTGCGTCCAATGCTCTTGAATACAAAGATTTTCTTTCCAAAAACTGAGCGACCAAAGATCGGTATTCCATAGAGATATTTGGCAATATTTTATCCGCCATTTCAAGTTCGTTTTGAAGAACTGCTGATTTATAGTCGAGCACAGATCCTGGTAATGTGTACATGAAAATGTTACAATCTTTATCTGTGAGATAGATTTTGCCTTTCTCTTTGTCGTATCCGATTATGTCCATTGGACGGGGTAGAGTTGAGACATGATAAATATCTCCGGCTACGAAATACTTGATCGCTTCTCGAGTGGTATAAACAAAGCAATCTCCACTCCAAATACCACTGGATATCACCTCTGAAGTTTGAGCAATAGACGTAAAGGGCCCGTCAGTGGTATTTGAATTGCCTACATCATATTTCAGTAGGTAGAACCCATTTTCGTTTGCGAGACACACTAGTTCACCATTTTCAGACCAATATATATGGCGACCCAGTTCTTCAATGACTCTTATAAGCGACATGGTTTCCCAATCATAGAATGAGACAGTGTTATTACTTTTCAGGCAGAGCAACTGACCGCCTAAGATACCTGACGCTTTATTTGTTGCATTAAATTGATACTTTTCTTTGAAGTTGGTGTACACTTTCACTGCACCATTTTTTTCTAGGATGGCGTAATCACCATTACAGGCCCAGGCAAAATCTTGCGCTTCTCCATAAGCCTTGCATCGAAACGCCACTGACGTATAGATCACGTATTCATTTTCTCCTTGCACAGCCACGAATCTACCATTGGGACTGTGTAAAATCTTTTTAGGGGTAAAGTCGGCTGTTACCATTTCTTTGGCGGTAGCAGGTATTATATCTCCGTCTGTAATATCCACGTTTTTCAGTGTTTTCAAATTGATTTGTTGAATCTCCGAACTTTTCGCATAAACTATCTTCTGGCTTATCACGTCCATGGAAATGGCTGGCATTTCACCACCAACTTGAACTATAATAGCGCCTTCATCGAAGCCTACAGCCACAGTTGTCTCAGGTTGTGAAGAAATGGCCCACCCTCGGCCCAATCCATTGTTGACAGATGACTTCAGGCAGTATGAGCCAGAGTCCCAAAATCCGATAATCCCATCTTCAGAAATGGTCACTAATGTAGCTCCGAGGTAACAGGCTGCAGTAACACTGTTTGTATGAAGCTCCAATGTCCGAACACAGGTCCTGTTTCTATAATCCCATATTTTAACCATCCCGTCGTCTCCTCCGCTGATCAGATACGGTTCCTTATTATGATAAGCTACACAGTTCACGCCTCCATGTCCATGTAGAGAAAAGTTAGGTGCAGGGAGATCCAATTGCCATATCTTCACAGTTCCATCCAAACTGGCGCTGGCAAAAGTAGCGTCATTCTTAGTATTCAAGACGACTTGCATAACATAGTTTTTATGCCCTTGGAATTCTTGCTGACACAAAAAATTACGTTCCCAGTTCCACAGTTTGATCGTAGAATCATCGCTGCATGACAAAACATACGGTTTCGTAGGATGCACAGTAATGGAACGTATGTAATCATCATGGGCGTCGAAGGCATATTGTTTCTCTAACGTATTGTAGTTAAACACGTGAATTTGCATGTCATCGGCTCCAACCACGATCCAATTCTTGCGAGGAATGACCTTGGCACTTCTTACCGGCTTTTCACACACTTTGATGATGTTAGTTTGTGAGTTTTCGTAGTCGGTGATGGTGATTTCGCCATTGTACAAAGCACAGAGAAGTAAATTTTCAGTTGGATGTAGATCGACGCACTTAACACGAGTTGAAGAGATCGTGAATTTCTTACTGATTTCACAAGACCCCATTTTAATTACGTTGTTGCATTTAGCTCGGAGTTGTTGTTGTGTATTTAATTATTTTGCTAGCAAAGAATCTTCGATATCAGTTTGTTGTTGCAACTTAATAACTATTCTACTTTCCAAAGAAACGGCTGATGCAAAGATTCTGTTTGGAATGAAAGCGACGCTAACGTTGCGTCATCTTTTATAGAACCCGCAACGTGTTTCCAGTGACGTGTCAGTTGCCAGTGTTGCCATGACATTGCCTTTACTTCCGGTATAAATTTTGGGATATTATAAAAAAAAAAGCTATAATTAGCCAATAGATATATAGGACAAAATTAACTAATTAATATCGTAAAAGAAACATTTTTTATCAATGGGATTGCTAATTTTAGGAATAAAATAAAAAAATATCCAAAGGAAGGAAGAAATACCTATGTACTTTGTTTCTTTTGTCCTTTTAATTGAACTAAGTCGGTAGACACTTTAAACGAGGGGTTTATTTCAAGAACATCACGATTTTAACTTCTTTTAGTAAAAAATGTTAAGCTTTATTGAATTAGATTATGATATCAAAAAAATAATAATTTCTAATTTGATATTACTTTTGATCTATAATACGGGGGCATTACCGGACCTACTTAGTTATTTTGAATGAATTTAAATAATTTAAATTAATGAACTACTTCAGAAGAATTTTATAGGTATGAGTAAAATAAAACAAACATACATTTTTCTTTTTATTATTATCTTTTTATATTAACTATAAGTATAAAAATGTACTGATATTATTAGGAGATAAGAAAAAGCACAAAGTAATTAAAACCATGTATATATAATATTTTTATTTATTATGATATTCATACACATTACACACTTACAGAACTGACAGAAGCTTGTAGATAAATACACACTGGTTGTTCCTGCAGTATGCCTGTTATACAATACAATATCAAACTAGCTGGAAATTCAAAACCATATTTTGAATTTGCCGCCGTTTTCAATGCTTGTTATTTCGTAGATTTTTAATAAGTTTTTTTCTCTTAAAACATAGTAATTGAATACTGATTTTGTAGAGGGACATTTTTTCAGCTTTCTCGAATTTATTTTGAAGACATTTAGGTAACCCGCTGTTCCATAATCTTTGTCTAAATTATACTACAGTAGTTCTTGTAATGTAGTAGTGACCGGCATAAAGTGTACTTTACAATGTTGCAGTCTTTATCTGTCAGATATATTTTATTTTCCTCTGTTAGGTAACCAATAACATACATTGGACGGGGCAGACTTGTGACATGATAAATCTTCTCGTCTATGTAATATTTGATTGCATCACGAGTAGTGTAAACAAAGCGTTCCCCAATCCAAATACCGCTGGAAATTACTTCTGGAAATTGACTTACAAACGAAAAGGGGCCGTCAGTGATGTAATGATATTCTGCTTCATATTTCATTATGGTGAAGTAATGTTCGGTCGCCTGACACATTCGTTTTTTATTCTCAGACCAAAAAAGAAGGCGCGGGGGGTCCCCAACAATCCTTACTAGCGCCGCAGTTTCCCAATCATAAAATGAGAGGGTGATATCATTTTTTGAGCTGAGCAACTGACCGCCAAATATACCTGACGCTTTGTATTTGACCTTAAAATCGCCTTTTTCCTTGAAGTTAGTGTACATTTTCACATAACCAGTATCTTCTTGGATTGCGAAGTCATTATTGCAAGACCAGGCAAAATCTTCGCCTTCACCACACGCCGTACTTTGAAACGGCTCCGAGGTATAAATCATGTATTCACTTTCTCCTTGTATAGCCACAAATCTACTATCGGAACTGTATACAATCTTCTTAGGAATAAAGCCCGCTCTTCCTATTTCTTTAGAAGAAGCAGGTAATATTTCTCCATCTTTATTATCAGCATTTTTCAGTGTTTTCAAGTTGATTTCTTGAATTTTCGTATCCTTTGCATAAATTATCTTCTGACTCAATACATCCATAGCCATCGCTGGAATTTGACTTTCACTTTCCATTTTGATAACTTTTTGTTTAGTTTTTGTTTTCCTGTTTATTGTGATTTGTATCTAAGTTTCTAAGTTTTTTCCTTCAACTTTATGATGATTTTTATTGCAGAACAAAACAAACAATGAAGTTTGATACCTACATATGATAATTTTGTAACACTTTTTCTCGTTTTACTTTTCAATGTGCGACTGACGCAACTATTAGGTTTTAATGAAAATGTTGCTAAAGTTGCGTCGCTTTTTATAAAGACTGCAACGTGTTTCGCGTGACGTGTAGGCTATGTCACTTCCCTTAATTGTGGTGTAAGTTTTAAAACAATGCAAGCAAATATTTTAATTTCTATCCCATGTATTTTTTATTTTAATGGCATTTCTAAGCACTTTGGTAGGAGATGGATCATTCAGGCTGGAGACCGTACTACCTATATGGTACGTTGAAGAGGCCTATATTCAGCAGTGGGTGAACACAGGCTGATATGATGATGGTAACATGTATTTAAATTCAACGTGAACCATAACTTTCAGAATTGGGTATGAAACAAGAATTAAGATATTCCAAAATCCAATTTTCAAATGCTTTTATGATACATTCTACGAAAATAGCAATGTAGGTAATCACAAGGTCATTTAAAGTACCTACTTATTGCATTATCTTTTAGTAATGCATTCAAGTTGTATGTTATGCTTTTATGTTTCTTTACAACATTTTCCTTATATGAAACTAGTATTATGAATAGAGTAAGTAGGTAAGTATATTGAACTATGTCTAACTACATTAATTTAAACTATGATAATAGGCTACATTTTAATTGGATTGTATTCTCAGTCAAACACCACAAGGCCAAAGAGAACTTCCCCAATTATAAAAATTCTGTGGGGGAGTCACAACCCTCATTAATAAGGAACATGACTCAAAAGAGGGTTGTGAGGTACTCACCCACACATAGTACTTGGTCCTGTTGGCGAGGTCTACGTTGCTGATGGTGAGGTCTGTCTGCAACTGGGCACTCATGCGACGGTACTTGGCTCGGATGGGGCAGTCGGCTGACAGTTGGCGGATGCGCTTCACCCACTGGGAATACAAAAAATAGATATTAATATATATTAATGCCCTGCCCAATATCAAAACCACAGTAAGATGATTTTTTCACAGTAATCATTACTGGCAGTGTAATTGTGATGTATAGAATAAGTTTGCTTCTGTAGGGCTAGATGGAAATACATGACTTTCACCACAACTCACTTCATTCTGAACAAAAGTTTTACCTATAAATTTAAACAGCTACAATACTGACTTTATTCTTAGGTAAACTTAAAAAGCGTTATTCAGCAAATCATTACTAGTAGAATTTGAACCTGGGCCTTTCCAGTTAGAGTCAGAACTAAGTACTTATAGAAGTTTTATTTTGAAAAATATTACAAGTATTTATGTACTTAAATACACCGAAACACCGAAAGGTAAGCTTGTGGCGAGTGTTTCTGTATTTTTTATGTATAATATGTATTTACCATCTGCATAGCAACCCATGAGTGCAATAAATGATTTTGAATTTGAATTTGAATTTGAAATTGAAAGTGTGACAAATCAATTGTCTTAATATGGCCATGGTGACAGTATAGAAGGAAGCTTTGTTCATTTAGTTAAAAGTTAACAAGTAGCCTATGGCACTCTCAGGACCTTGTACTATCACCATCCTTGATTTGTTGTGTTGTTGTGTATTAAATAAATATAACCACTGATTTCTGAAACATAGAATTTGTCTAGTTCAGAAACCCTGTCATTCAAATTTCAAATCAACTTGTCTATAATTTATGTCAGTAAATAAATGATTGATTGTATGAGAATCAGCTAAGTATATATTAAGAATAGGGTACTGGGTCAAGTAACTATGTAATATTTGAGTTTAGTAACAAACCTGATTTGCTTTATAACCCAGGGGTCTTCAAATCCAGAGTAAATAGGTTACTCCTAGGCAAATGTGCAAAATCTTCGACTATAGTGGTGCTTAACATCAGGCAGGCTGAAGTCAATGTTGGCCTATTCTGTGTTAAGAAAAAGTCTATATTACCTTCAGTTCAACACATTGCTTGTCCATTGATAGCTGCTTGACCCCGCTGTCTGTGGGCATGTAGGAGGGCATCTGAGCAGCTTCCACCAGCTTGAACAGATACTCCAGCGACCTCGGCACCAGACCAGGAGCATTCACCGTACCTATCACTGTGTGAGTTTTACCCGACCCAGAGGCACCATATGTGAGGAGTGTGAAGCTGTGACCGTCTACAAGCTTCTTGAGGTTGTCTTTCACTACTTGCTCAAAGATTTCCTGAAAAATTTTATAAATCATTAGTTATGTTAAATTAATATTTATGTAAATATATGTACCTATACAAACAATATGTAAGTAAATTAATCTGGTTCACAATAATTGATTTTATTAACTAGAGTTGAGTGCATAAATGGTATAGAATTGTTTTGTCCACATAGGCTAGGAATATTTAAAGAATACACCCAGACGAAACTGGCAAGATTTAAATGAAAACTTACTTTTTGAGTACTCTCAGGTTTGAATATGCGCGTGAATGTGTACATCTTAGAGACATTATGTTGTGTCCGCCGCCCGTGGCCCGCGGTGGATGTGTCTAAAGATGTTATGAAACACTTATCAGATCGAATTTCATACAAGTTACTAGGCGAAGCGCAGGGCTTCACACGAAGGTACACCTGCACTAGCTCAGTCTCATCTTCAATATCTGAGTTTTCATCAAACCTTTCCAGTAAATTTACGGCTTTTTCCGGACGAGGTTTCATTAAAGGATTCTGTATCAGCGGTGGAGGCTGTTCTATGAAGGATGGAATATCCCTCCGCGCTAGCTCATCTGAGTAACGCAAGTCCATGCTGTTGTAACTCATCTTGTTAGAATAACACAACCATTTATGAATGGGAATTAGTTAAAAATCTCCATAAAAATTTAAAACAAATCACGTATTTCAAAACGAAACAGTAAAACGGCTCAAATCGAATTTTGAATTTTTTGACGTTTGATTATTGTCATTCAATTGTTTTGTCATGTTGGTAGCTAGGAATTTATCACAGACAAAAAAATGGTAGAAATCAAAAACTAATGATGACAATAATATCATGGTGCATTTTGAGCCCTACTGTGATTGTTTTTAATTTTTTTTAAACTAAAAGATTGAAGTATGAATCTTTTGTTCGTTCAATCAATCAGTCAATTTTTATTGTTACAAATGTCGGATGTGTTTTTCGATTATTGTTGTTTATTTTTGTTGTTTCCCGATGTAATAGCATTCCTATGAAAATGTGTTAGTTTTATTCTCCGGCAAGAAATTTAATGAATTGGAAATTAGTTCAGTGGGTCACTCCGCACCCGTCATACACGAGTCTGAAGAATTTGTGAAAATGTGATAGTTTCTGCTATTTGGCGTCGTGCCACAGTTTTAATTGCTGTTAACGGAAATAGTAGTCATGAATTGGAGTGCGTTTATTGTTTTGGCGCTAATATGTGTGCACTTGGCGCTGGGATACTGCCCTTCGCTGTGCTCGTGCCGAGGTAACAAAGCGAGTGACGGGGCCGCCTTGGAGCCCCTGCCCGGGGAGCTCTTGAAGCTCAAGTGCGGCGGCAGCCCGGCACAGATCACTGAATTAAAAGAGATAGATCTGAGCAAACTATGGACTATTGTTGTCAGTCTGTAAGTATCAACAGACATCTTTCATCAGTATGTAGCAAAGAACAGCAGGTTCACTGAACATCTCTAGTTTGTGACTAAACTAGCTCAAGAAAAACTTTAAACAGATCACTTAAACTCATAATTAAGTTATATGATCTCCAATATCCTTTTATCATCCTCATAAAATTATCTGAACCAAACAAATGCTTTTGCTTTTATCTTTGTAATTGGTATTAGATTGTAATGTTCCATTTATCTTTACAGGAATTTATCAGGGAATGCAGTGTCTACACTATCCCGGGAGCTTTATCTGCCAAACCTGCAGAAGTTGTAAGTTATCTACTTTTAAATGTTTGAAACCAATTAAGTTTATTCTCCTTTTTAGCCCTGTAGTCAATATATTTCTAGATTAATAAATAAAATAGAACTACAATAATCTTGTTTTTTTATTTTTAGATAGGCTTACACTTAATTTCAACTTGCCTGAAAGCAAGCTAGATTTTATCTAAACAAATGACCACCCTAGTAATGTGAGGTCCATTTTGGAATGTTTTATGACATAATGTACTTACATTTTAAAACCACCCATCTTTCAGCTACCTTATCTATTTTTGTTTACATACAATAATAAGAAACATTGTAATATAATCTGTATTGGACTGTTGCAGAGACCTAAGCAGGAACCAGATAAACCTGATAGAGTCAGATGCATTCTACAACCTCACATCCCTCCAGCGGCTGGATCTGTCCCACAACCAGATCAGCAATGTGTACAAAGAGATGTTCAAGGGCCTGGTGAACCTGGAGAGGCTCATCCTGGCTCAGAACCATATATCTGTGATGGCTGCCGGGACATTTGATCATCTAGTTGGGTTGAAGCAGTTGTAAGTATGGATTGTTATTAAAACTAGCTTTTTCAAGACATTTTGGTAAATTAATGTCCCAAACTTTCAATACTTTAAAAAGTAATTGCGTAATTTATCATGCTTAATTATAACACATATTGTAATCCTAACCTCCTAAGTTAAATACACTTTTGTTACATAAACCTTAGCCACAAGAATGTGAGTTTGCTTGTATGATGATAGTGTAGATCTCAAAACAAATACACATTGTATGAAGTAGGGCAGTGACTCACATGCACTGTAAGTATTAATAATGCTAAGCATTATACATGTATGTATGTATTATACATGTGGGGTCTTATCAGTAACAGCTTATTTCACTTACATCTTCTTAGAAATCCTGTAGTTATAGTTAGTATTGTACAATGGTTTATACCTTTGTTGTAATTTGTATGTGTGGGGTGGGGCACACAGTATTAATTCTCAGGAACTCTTGATAAGAATCGAATTTTATTAACATTTTGTTCTGCAAGTTAGAAAACAGTTAGTTAATAAAATTAATAAAATGCCATATCACGAATTCTAATATTCCTGAACCATTTAGTTTGCTCATTTTTATCTAATATACTACTACTTTATCAATTCTAAGTGATAAGTAATTAAAAATAAATTCGCGCAAAGCAAATTTTTTTTTAAATTAGTTATATTTGCGTTTTTTTCATATGAACTTACTTTTGATCTCTTTATTAATTCCAGGGACATAACAGACAACCCTCTGATCTGTGACTGTGAGTTGCTGTGGGTGGGAGACTGGTCGCGCAACACCAGCGTCAAGCTCGTCGCCAACCCTAAATGTGCCTTCCCAGAGAATATGGCCGGCAAGTTTGTGCGCAAACTCAAGATATTCCTCGACCTCTCAGCATGTGGAAATGCACTGCCGTCTAGAACGCTAATCGTCAAACCTAACCTCGATCAAGTAGTTTTTGAAGGCGATACACTAATGCTAACTTGCAATGCTCCATTTGCGTCAGTCATGGCAAAATACGAGTTGAAATGGCTGCATCCAATGCTAGAAATCTGTGACGTTAACACAACAAGCACAGATATGCAAGAGGAGGGTATGGCGGAGACAACGGTTTACTTTCCAAATGTAACCAACCATCACATGGGTAACTGGACTTGTATGTACACAGACCAGAATCACTTGAAACATAACCACACTGTTCAAGTCTTTGTACTGTCTAAAACTTCAGAATACTGTCCATCATCTCCGACAGAAAACAACAAAGGGTTATATTCTTGGCCAATGTTGTTGGTGAATAGAACAGCCAACGTACCATGCAGGAGTGGAGAAGGCATGGCTTATAGACAATGCTTCTCAAACAGCACATGGGGAGTTGCTAATACCACAGAATGTTCCTACATCAGCAATGTGACTAAATTATTACAGCAGTTTGCATTATTGAATGTGAGCTTAGTGCAGTATTCAGCGGTGAATGCCACAGAGAGATTGGCCATGTTGATTCAGGAGAAAACATATCCATTGGCAGAGATCAATGACCCAGATGATGTGATGTTTATCAATCAGGCTATAAGGAACTATATGCAGTATATACCCGAGGAGAAAGATCTGGGTAAGTCATGATTTCAGGTTGTTTTTTAACAATTCTTTTAACGAAAGAAATATTGCCTGATTGCATGATTACTACGAATATTACGAAATTTGCCTGCAATTTTGCTCGCATCTTTGGGATGGATCAGCAAAATACCAGCTAGAGGCGTTGGATTCGATTGAGACGCGAGCTAAGAGGTTAGTAGGTAAAACCACCATTAAGAAGGCAAAACTCCAAAGTTTGGATCATCGCCGCAAGGTGGCCAGTCTGTCGGTCTTTTATCGAATTCATTTCGGAGAGTGTGCAGAGGAGCTACATGAACTGATTCCCTCAGCTCCCTTCTATAACCGAACAAGCAGAAAGTCCGCAGGTAGACACCGTTTTATGGTGGAAGTGCCGAAGTATCGAACACAGCGCTTTGCTTCAACGTTTATTGTACGGACAGCAAAGCTTTGGAACACTTTACCAGAAGCTGTGTTTCCTGCGAACTACAATCCAGGGGTTTTCAAATCTAGAGTTAATAGGTATCTTCTAGGTAAACGTGTTACACCCTAGGCTGCAGCAATGCTTAACCACAGGCAGGCTGTAGTCAAACGTAAACCTATCCCAGGTAAAAAAAAATAAAAAAAAATTGTTTGTTTTCCACAAATATGACCTTTATTTTCGTTGTGTCTAGGTATTCAAATATTGTTTTTCTATAACTATGATAACTAAATGTTAATAATATTCCTTCTCAATCTTTCCTTTGCTCCAAATAGCAAGTGAAAAATACGTGATCAATAAATCTCATACATGATTGCTTACGAAAGCAGACCACTGAGTCATATAAACATGTCAATCAAGTCTTCATAAAGTTCAAAGACAAATAATTTCAATCTGGGGCTTTTCATGATTTAAGCTTTTAACTGTAAAATTAAACATTTTGTCTGATTATAAATATCTGCTATTGAGGTCACAAACAACTCTTGAAACACGACTAAAAAAGTTGGTGAGAATTACAAACGTTTTGCCGTTCCATTGGCTACTGAAGTCTGAAAAACACTGTTAGGTGTTTCGCAATGGATTTGTAATTAATGTGTGGTAGCATATCAGGGCACCTTTAGGTAGGTTTTGAAAATAAATATATAAATATTCCGGGACACATGCACAAGGTATCGCTGTTCATCGTAGATGCGATAAGGAACAGAACTGATGTGGTAGACGAGTTCTGGAGACCGCGCCTCGACAGGCGTAGCCCTGCCGCTGGGTGGAGCGAGGACATAATAAAGGTAGCAGAGGAGAGACTGGCGGAGACTGAGTGGCGTGCCTTGAGAGAGGCCTATGTCCAGAAGTGGACTACTATTGGCTGATGATGATGTAATAAGGCCTACACTAACTTGTTTGACTAATTCCATTCCAGGTCCGTCACTCCTGGACGTGATAAGTAGCACGATGAACATCTCGCGCGTTGTGCTGCGGCGCGCGGAGAGTGCGCACGGAGCGTGCACCGACATGATGCGCGCCGCCGAGCAGATCTCTGAGCACATTGACGGGGCGGAGGGACAGAAGGTAATCTATATATATATCAAACTCAAAGGTGACTGACTGACTGACAGATATAGTGATCTATCAACGCACAGCCCAAACCACTGGACGGATTGGGCTGAAATTTGGAATGCAGGTAGATGTTATGACGTAGGCATCCGCTAAGAAAGGATTTTTGGAAATGCCACTTTTAAAGGGGTGAAATAGGGGATGCAAGTTATACTTTTTAATGCGAGCGAAGCCGCGAGCACCCACTAGTAATACCTACATATTTCGGGACATATCATACTAATTGAAATTCGCATAACTTGTGTTATGCGGAAATCTAACCATCTAGATTAGAAAGCAGACCCACTATCATTTTGACTAGCAGGTCAGTCAGAAGGTAGATAGATGTATATTGCAGATTCTTCTCTCAGTACGTGATTAGCACAATGAACATGTCGAGACAAACAACAATTTACCAAACCATTTTCAACTAAAATTTTGGCTAAGAAAAGAGCAAAATCTATGGAGACTAGCCTTAACACAGACCAAATAATGACTATTCTCAGATGGCATGGTAGACCAACATTTTATGTTGCTTAATGTAGACTACATCTTAGCCTTAACATAACATGTCTCATAACATACTCGTATATTGATGTCATTTCTATTAATTTGTCATGAATTAAATATCCTATCTCTATTATTTATTTACTTAATTAAAACGGTAACAACCAATTACATTAATTAAGAAATGTAATTATAAAAATTAATTAATTCTCTACGTTGCAGGAGAACCTAGCAGTGGAGAGCTTCAAGATGAACTCGTACTTCGGCGGCGCCACGTGCGTGTGGTGGGGCGCCCCGCGCCGCCTGCACTGCACCACCACCAACCGCACCGTGGCGCCGCTGCTCACCCTCACCGACCACACCATACACGCCAGCGTGCAGGTATGTAGCACATTGCACGAGCACACACTAAGTGGGCACTAATAGGAAATTCCATTCTAGTGCAGCTAAGCCACACATTCGACCATAGCGTTGTTTATATATGTAGGTCAAGAAAGAAAGAAATATAATGGTGATCGTAATCATACTTTGAAAACAATAGCTACTTCAAAATTCATTTATTTTCATCACAAAAAATGCCAAATTATAATTATTTTTTTACTCAACAGATACCACAATCAATCTTGTACAGCACAACTAAATCCGGAGAAATGCTCCAAATGAACCCTCACGACCTCGTTATATCTGTCTACGAAGATGCCTCTCTGTTCCCTCTGCTGCCTATAGTAGAAGACGATGGCAAGTTGACAGGACACCGCTCCAAGGACTACTATGGAAGGAGTACTAAGAGAGAGGATATGAATATGGAGATCACTTCACCTGTTATTGGCTTTCAATTGCGTGAGTAATGTTAGTTTTACATCAGAGGTTAGGCAGGTTAGGTAGGTCTGTATTAGGACCGATACTTTTTGTAAATGTAGTTATGTTTGATTTTCCATAACTTATGTTCTGCAATAAGTCGCCTATTTAATTTTTGGGGCCATAATAAAAATCGAATGCAAATGTGACTTTATTTTCGGGAAAATCGGAATGACTATTCGTTATATCGTAGCGTGAAAGAGGAATAAATAAGCTTAGTGTATGCATATAGATATATTTGTATTCATATATTGTTGCCAGGTAACGCCAGCCTACGCGGCCCCCTACTAGAGCCCGTGATAGCAGCAGTCCGTGCTAACAGCGCGGGCGGGGTGGACGCACGAGCTGCTGTGTGGAATGCTAAGGAACGACGCTGGAGGGATAATACCACAGGTACTTACTAGAGCCCGTGATAGCAGCAGTCCGTGCTAACAGCGCGGGCGGGTTTATGTGTGCTTCTGATTTTTCTACATATACTGTTATGCTCAAAATTCTTCCAGGTACCTTCCCTTAATATGCTTGATATATTAAGATAATTACGGTTCACTAATCATCAATTCATTCTCTCAATTCCAGACTGCCGCATCACGCACGTTGTCTCCGAGATGATCATCATCAGCTGCAGCAAGCTGGCCTACGTGGGGCTCCTCCAGAACGTGGAGACAGGCATCTACGGGGCTAGAACCGACGGAGCCAGGTTCAAAGTCTCCCATCCAGCAGTGTACGTCGGTAGCCTCATACTAATAGGCTGTGTATCTTGTGCCACCCTCACATACATCATGTGCTACCCCGCCATACAAATGGCCAAGAAAACTAAACATGCACTAATAAACACTTGGATAGCGATCGGCCTGCTCTGCTTTATGTACACGTTAGGTATCTACCAGACGGAAGAAGTGAGGCTGTGTCAGAGTCTCGGCCTCCTGATACACTATCTGTCTCTGTGTTGCTTGCTGTGGATGTGTGTGTCTGCCAGTAACATGTACAAGTGGGTCACAAAGACGCACAATCCAGTGAGGACGCCGGAAGATGAGCTACCTCCAGATGTTCCCATTCAGAAACCTATTCTGGGCTTGTATTTGGTTGGTTGGGGCATCGCTCTGATAGTGTGTGGTATATCTGGTGCTGTGAATCTGAAAGACTATGCTGGATATACGCAGTGTTTCTTGAGTACAGCGCCTGCTCTGAGCGCACTTTTTGTGCCTGGCGGGATTTTGTTGATATTTTTGTTGGTGCTGTTTCTTCTAATCCGATGTACGATAAGGAATATGAATGTACAGTTGTCGGAAGGTACGCAAGCGACCGAAAATGTAGATTTGGAAATGTGGGAACCGCAACCCAATGACCGTGCTGAAAGACGGAGTCTTAAATCTACGCTCGATTCTGAGGTCGAAGATGTAGAACATACTCCTATAATACAACTTCGAGCCCAAGTTATAGTGATGTGTTTATATATGGCAGTTTGGGCGTGTGGAGCCATAGCGGTTTACAGACCTTTACCGGCTTACTTGCCATATCAAGAAGATATCTGCAGTATCATCTACGCAGTCTGTGCTACGGTGTTGGGAACGTTTATACTATTCTTTTACGGTATTGCGAGAAGCGATGTGAGAGCGCAGTGGGCGATGATGCACTGCTACTTGCAGAAGAGTAAGCAGTGTTGTAGGAACCGTAGCGTGTTTGATACAAACCAACAAAACTTGCCAGCTGCCCAGCCAGCACCGGTACTAGCTACTATACCCAATGATAACAGGTCCAGATCAGGCAGTAGAAGCTCCAACAGAACTAATTCAAAAACTAACAACAGCGGCACTTACAAAGGCGGTGCAGAACTCAACGGACAAACATTGAAAGATAACAATAAAAACACTAACGGAAAGACGCCGAATATCAACTTGGTGGTCCTTCACAGACAACAGTACAGATCTAATAACTCAATGATGACGTATCCAGACACGGGAACCGTTGGCCCAGAGATATTCTACAATCCAAATCAAATGAATGTAGCCAAAAAGTTTTTCAAAAAGCAGCGACAGAATATGAAGAGAAATTGCCTAGAATTGCCAACGAGAAGAGATTGTGATAATGATTCACATTTCTCTCTACCTTTGCCTACTAAAGAAGCTTATAATGGCGTAGCGAATATAATTAATTCTGGTTCTAAAATAAATAATACAAATATTCACGTAGAAAGATCTAACAATGGTATAAAAGAAACAAAACATGTGCTAAACCCCAATTTGCTTGAAGACGATCAATCGAAAGATTACAAAAACTATACGACAGATAGAAAATCATGGAACAAAAATGATGATCCAAAAACAAATAGATCACAAGTCATAAATATTTACACAAACGTGCCTGAGACGCAAGTACCTCAGCATCAAGTTGTTAAAGCAAATGTGCCTAAAACTTTCAATGGACAGAGGAGCAGCGTCTCCGAGGAGTGCCTGCAATCTCACTCTGACCAACCAGAGATGAGGACCATATCACAACAATGTAGTCTGGAATACAGCTCGGCCTCAGAAATAGCCATGCCTCATACATGTTCCGACCAAACTTTGAACACACACTCAGAATTGACTTCTTTCCAAGAAACCCAGAGCGCGTTATGTTCGACCAACGAAATCACTGACACAGAAAGCTTTGGTCAGTACATTGATTACCTCCAACCCACTAGCAATAAAGAAAGCAAAGAGATTGTAGACAAATCTTTGCAAGACATCTCCGAAGAATGTACTATGAACAGTGATGATATAAATCGGTCGAGTACTCCACAGAATCTAGAAGTCGGTTCTGGAGAAATGGACAATCTGCTACAAAATCCAGAAGAAATGGGATCCAAAGAGAAAATAGACGACAAAGACACGTTTTTCATGGCCAAAACTACGTACGACTTCGAAACATGTAGCACTAACGCTAGCGAACAAGGTTTCGAGAACGAAAGCGACATCTATTGTCCAAACTACCAAATGTCCGAAGTCAGTATACGAAGTCACGGTCTGTACGCGCCATCACCTTCCTCTATGTGTCCAAACGAGATCAGTTTTAGTAACGAGGACGTTTCAAACATTGAGAGTCAGTACGTTAACTACGACCCTGGTTGGCGAAAGACTATAAAATCCAATCCAAAGCTCGGGAAATACGTTCCAACTCCCGCAGTGAGTTGTCCAGAAGTGAATAGAGATAGTCCAGTTTCATTCTCTAGTGAGATAGACGAGCTGTACACACAAATAACCAGTAGAAGTAAGGAGAGGGACAAAGAGAGAGTGCGGAAGGACACGGGCTTGGATGTCACTCTGAACAGTGACGTGACATTGAAACCTGACAGTGACAGTTGCGTGAGTGAGGCCGTGTCAGATCTAGAGGTCAAAGGTGAAACTACTGTGTAGTGACTTGTGTTAGATTGTGGCTAGACAGTGTGGACATAAAGCAGCTGTTTTCGACTCTCACAAGAGCCAAATGATGGAGGTATCATGACAAGGATATGTTGTCGAATGAAATCTACAGAATTGGTTCGTCGTGAAGTAAGATAGGAAGATGAAATACAGTCTTTTTCGCACTTGTTAGACGCTTGCAGCTACTCTATTTTCAATATTGTGTGTTATGGCTTAGCATAACTTGTACGACAAATGTCTTATACAAGATGCGAAAATGAAGAGACAGAATCCAGGTTTATTTCTGTGTTTTCTGTCTGTTTTTGACATAAAGAAATGTATGGAGAAAATTTTGTCGTACCATTAATGCCAAGCAAGCCTTTATTGTGTGTGGAACTGTGAATAGTGTTGCTAAAGTGATGTTTATATTGGACAGTAGGAAGGATGACTGGGAAATCAGTCACGATATAATTACAAGTGATAAATGAGAAAAAAAATAACTTTCATAGGAAAAGTTTATTGTTGATATGTTTTATAGCACTTTTTGCAATTTGTTTTTTTTGCTAAATTTACAAAAGACATGAAAAACAATCTGTCTTGAAAACTTGAATCAATGAACTACGAGTATTATTATTCGATACGTGCTTTTTCTCAAATGAATTAAATTATAAATAATTTAAAATTGAGTTAAACTAAATGACGAATCAATGATTAATTAATCAGTGATTATTTCCCAGTGCTCTGTATATCTGAGTATTGCGTAAATGTATGAAATGTTTGTATGTATTGGCCACTAAATATCGTTAGCATAGTTTTGTTATGACTACTGCCATCTAGTGTAGCTTACCAGGGATTATGCATCATTTGAAATGAATGCTTGAACAGGGTTATAAAGAGAACGTTGTGCTACAATAGTGATTGGGTTAAAAAAAAAACGGAACACATAAAATGACAGACATAAATAAATAAATACTTTTATATGTTAACTTTGTGACGTATTATGTTATTTTAGCAGGATATTATGAACATTATCAGATATGAGCGAATGTTAGGATTTTCTTCTAAATATGCTATACACTAACAAACATCCACATTTGAAACAGATGAAATTTATTAAATTTTGAAGAAGCACACGCTTTTTTTCTAACCCTGTATAAAGACAAGATGATTTTGCCTGTTTTATTTTGTAAATTATTGACTGAAACTGAACAATATTAGCGCAGTAAGTATATTTCTATTAAAATGATTTTCTATCACTTCTTATAAAGGTTGTAAATTAAGTGTAGATATAAGTGTGTACATTTTAGTGTTCATATTAGTGTTAGTTTATTTATTAAGTTTTCCTCTAGAGTCTGCAGTGCTGTCGCTTTAGTGAAAGTCTCTGCTTTTTATATGTAAAAGGCCTAAATAGCCCTAAACGACGTGCCAAATGTATGGAATGTTTTTGTAAATTAACTAATCAGGTTCAAACAGGTTTTATTTTTTACAAAAATGAATGGATCATGACTGAAATATCACACACCGCCTCTAACTAGTCTTTTCGTTCTATTTCGATGTAAACAAGGTGAAAATATACTCGTATGTTATATATGTTTAAATTATCATGGACCAAGATATCATTTACAATTAACAATGTATTTGGGTCAACCACATACCCAATATAATTTGTCACAGTTTGTAAGCAACCTAGATATATATCACACTTTTTGAAAATTTCATAGATATTCAGAGTTAATATCTACTATTGGCTGAAGAGATTTTTTTTTACTAAGCATAAATTAAACCTTAATTTTAACATTTGTACTCGAGCTGATTGTTGAAAATTGCAGACACATATAAAATAAATTCACCTCGTTTACACATGTCTTATTGAAGTCATCTCATTTTTGTAAACAGATGAATAAAACTACAAGAGAGTGCAGTTGTACAATATATACGTGTGCCTACTTCCATGTTGTAACATTGTGGCCTACAACCAGACTATGTTCTCTGATTCATGTCGTGACAAGAAAATACGTTCTATTATACATTTTAATAATTATTTCTTAAATAAGATATTGAATCAGGCGTTACTTTGCGGAAATCCATTGTAGAAATATGTGGTGTTGTTCCACTGCGACTGCTTCTTGATTATTAATCATTTCTTTAAATGCGGCAAATTTTTTTTTATAACCGATAGACATTTTACAGTATTTTATTTATTTATTCGAGTCAGCTTAGTCTAGTCATAAAATTGACACTGAAATTAAGTATTTTTTAATCCCTTTATATTTCATGAATTGGCTAGATGATTCACGATCAAATTATAAGTAAATGAACTTAAAATGAATCACGTTTTCTTGTCACGACGTTTATAGAAATTAGCAGTTTCAGTGCCCACCAAAATATTAAATATTGTAATTATGATTTAGTAGGTACGTATTAAATGAGTTTTGTAAAATTGATCTCATGTTTTATATATCTTGTGTGGGGGCTGGAAATATCTACTAGAACTGTAACTATCAAACTATTGTGATAAATGTATATCTTCCTTGAACAATATATGAAATTTCTTGAGTTAATGAATGTACTGTAGAAGTTTTGTAGGTTCCTAAAAATATATATTTAACGATTTTGTGAATATTATTATTATGTATGTAATATAATATTGATAGTGAAAAATTTATGAACAGTTAGCTTTTTGTGGGCATTTTGCGAAATAAAACGGAGGCATTTGCACTTACACATGGATTTTATTTACAAAACCTTATCAAAAACGAATGAATAATTTTAAAACATTACGAAATTGTATTCTTACATTTAAAAGATTAAAATTATAAAAGGATACATATTTATTTAACTTGTTCTATGTATTTCATAAAAAGAGTTTACACATCTTTATGTACAAGAAAATTCGAGATGAAATTATACATAGACATATACATAGTAAGACCTAGTTATGTATCATGCGATATAAAATTCCATTGGAACTACAACCAACATCTTTAGAACTAGCAAAGATATGTTGTAAACATATGCACTCGGAATGTCTTGTAAGTTTGTCTTTCATAAAAAGACTGTTACAATAACAAATAATTTCTTGCCATTTTATATGTATACGTACAGCTAGTTTGTAAAATGGCACCTTTTGCTATGAACTACGATATAGTACTAGTAGTAGTAATTTTAGCATTTTTTTAACATCAATATACTCACTCGCGTTTAGGAGACACCAATTTACTCTAGAATTCTAAATCATTGGTGTGTATTTCCTCAGAAACAACCCTGGAACATTGGAATGCTAAAAAGTATTATTTACACAAGTAATGCCTGTTGTGGTAATATGACCCTATGAGTGAGACATCGAGGAATTTTCTCTTCGTTTCTCTATTTTTTTAAACTATCTCATAACTATTACCATTACCACATACGAATAACACAAATGATGCTTGCGCGAGTGGTAACATAAGCCTAGCTTGCCACGTATAGAATCCAGACTCTTAATTTCTCTAATAAACTCTATCTTAGAAGTTATTAAAACATGCTGCGTATAACACAAGTTAGGCCTGTACAGGTGGTAGCACAAGTCGCGCCGTCAGCCCGGTGAGCTCCCGGCCGCGGCCCGCGACCGCTCCCAGCCCGCCGAGCATGCGCCCCATCAGACCTCGCGGTACCTCCTCTGCTGACTTCTCTGGTGAAGTGGCTTCTGGAAGGAAGAGATAGGTAGTTGTTAGTTATCTTTTTTCTTGCGACAAGTTCAGAGAAGATATAGGATATAAGTAGGTAGGTAGGTACATGTTTAATCAGCCTGCAAATAAAATGTCTAAAACCTAGCTGTTAGTTATCTGTTAGGTATTTCCGTTAGTAAAATATGTGAATCATTTGATGTACATAGTATGATGGTACAGCACTTTACAAGCAGTTAGTAAAGTGTTTGAGGTACAATAAACATACATACATGGAGCTTTTTAAAGAATAGGAATCGATAGTGGTTATATCTCGTCTTTTTCCGCCAATCATAATGTGGGAGTGACTCTTTGAAAACAATTTACGTTACACTGCTTTTGGAACCAACACCTTTAATGGCTGAAGAGAATAACCTTACCAATCAAGAAGTCCAGCAGCACCCTGGCCAGTCCCGCGTCCCCTGGCGCGGCCGTGGCCACCAGCCGCAGGGTGGAGGTGGTGCAGTGGCCAGCACTCGACACCAGCTGCGCGGCGCTGTTCTGGGGGCCCACGAGCAGCGCTGGCGGAGACGCCTTGTGCTCGCCGCTGATACGCCACCATGCGGCTCCTGGAAACAACGTATCGATTTTTTTGTCTCGTGGAGAAGTTCTTAGATTCCTGATTGTATTGGAAAGATAACGTCACTATATCCCTCCCATGTGCATTGGAGGTTCGACCAACAGATACCTACTTTCACTCTTTTAGTCTTCTGATACAACAGGCATAGGTACGTAGAGGTGTAGGTATTCTGTGGTAGAGGCTACTAGAACCGTATTCTGTTTTCCCGGAATGACCTAGACATTTTATTAGCAGGCTGATTAAACATGTACTTACACTTTTTATTCAGGCGTGTAAGTTTATGAAGTATTATTTACCTCTGACATAGTTGAGCGCCCCGGTCCAATCGCAGGCCCTGGAGCTGGACCACCTTCCCTCGCTGTCTGCGGTGTCACTATCCGCCAGCCACTTCTCGGGGAAACATGGCCACTGGAATTCAATTAAGTAGTTTGTTCATTACAATTTTTCCCGCATTTAAAAAACAGCACCTTGTACGACATAGGTTGTGTCTTTTCATCGTGGAAAACATCGTGAGGTGACCGACATGTCTGAGAAACTGAGAACCACAATATCCGAGGACATGTCTTCCGTGGAAGGACCTGGGCGATGTATCTGCCCAAGGGAACTCCCCTAATGAATTAACTCTGTCACGACCCTCAATCATGAGGAAATACGACTCATAGAGATAGTTGCATTAACAAATTATTATTCATCTGATCCTTTGATCAATACTTTGACTACTTATCTTAAGATTATTACTTTTACTTGCAATAGCTATGCAAAACAACCCACTCACTATTTAACAACATTTATTTACTATTCACGTATCACATTTGTAAGTATATTCCTCTACTTTATAGAGTTAAAGTCCATACACGACAAGATATATTTACGACTAGTGGGTGCTCGCGGCTTCGCTCGCATTAAGAAGTAAACTTGCATCCCCTATTTCCTCCTTTAATAGTAGCATTTCCAAAAATCCTTTCTTAGCGGATGCCTACGTCATAACATCTACCTGCATGCCAAATTTCAGCCCGATCCGTCCATTGGTTTGGGCTGTGCGTTGATAGATCACTGTATCAGTCAGTCAGTCACCTTTGAGTTTTATATATATTGATATAAAGAAGAATAATGAAGATGACTAAACTGTCAGTAGGTAGGAACTTCGACCGCTCATAAAGAAGAGAAAATTAACAATATCTACTAGGTAATTGAAGTAAAGTCAAGGAGCTATTAAAATAAGGATGTCAATTAACTTATCTTCGCCAGTAAGCTGGGCAAGGTGTCAACTGTCAAGCACATGGGACTTTGGTCCGGCATAAATATGATAAAATTATTGTCTCAAGAACACCCACGTAAAGCAATTACCGTTTGGCAATAAATTATTATTATAGGTGCTTGTAATTAAGAATGTGTCAGATCCTTGTTTTTATCGACTGGGTTGTGACCTAAATTAGGTATAGCATAGTTTTGGATAATGCCTAGTTATAAATAATAAATAAATAAATATTCCGAGACATTGCACACAGCGCCATCTAGCCCCACACTAAGCATACACTTGTGTCGTGGGTACTAGATAACCGATATAATACTTATATACTTTTCTTTTGTAAATACATACTTATTATACATAAAAAACAACCAGACTCAACACGAGTTTTTTTTTTTTTAAATGCATAAATACTTGTGTCATGCGGGAATCGAACCCGCAACCCCTAGATTAGAAGGCAGAGCCACTACCAACTAAGCTAACAGGCCAGTCAAGTATGAGGTCTTAGGAGTGTCATAGGCTACATTTTATCCCGAAATAATGCGAGCTAAGCCGCGTCCCCTTCCTAATACATACTCGTATGTACAAACTATACCCAGAATGCATTTCTGGTGAGAGCGAGTGTGAGTTACAATGCTGCTGACAAACGGTTGGGGCTGGATCCATTCGGGTCTAGCTTGGCTTCGTTGAGGCGGCGGCCGAGCAGCGAGTTCTTTGTTTGATTTGTGTGTTATTGTCATTAAGTATGATATTGTATAGTTTTATTCTGTTTTAAGTAAGTTAAGTGAAGGTTTGCGAGTATTTGTATTGTTGATGTAGGTGTAGTGTTTTTGTGTTCATAGTTTATGTAGGTATACTGTGTTGTTACCCGTGTTGTCCTTTAGGTGATTGGATTTGTGTTTCTATTATAATTTGCTATTGTGTGTTTGTGTCCGTTGGACAACTTGTAAGTTAAATAAATAAATAAATGTTCTTCATATTGTCACCTGTATGAAATGCAGTGCTCGATGGCAGAATTCCGCGGGCGGGTACAGCCAGTACAGGTTGGGATGCGGTGCGGCGATCACTGCGAACTTGCTCACCAGCGGGCCGTGGCAGTGCACCAGGTACCTGCCACGAGGGAGGAGCTCTTTAGTCTTTTCTTTTCTTTCTTTAGCAACGGTCGACGCGGTCAATCCTTGGGTGGGCGACCAAAAACTGGTATTCTATTTTGGGCGCTTCCGTGGGTCGGACGACACGTTAAATTGTAGGTCCCGGCTGTTTGCCTAGTGCGGCAGTCGTTAAGCCAGGTCAGAGGCCCTTAGAGCGGTTTGAAAACTCTCGACACCAGAGTTGGCCACTCTCATTCGAAGAAGAAGAAGTTAGTTGTGACGTCACAGGCAGCCCCAACGGAAAATCAGCGCTGGTTGCTTCCACACAACCAGCATTAGGTATGTGGGGCTTCGTTGTGGCAGATTTTATGTTTCATTATGTAGGTAATTGTTGTTGTTATTGGTGTGTGTTCAGAAAATCTGTAACAATAAATGTTTTCTTTCTTTTTGTTTTTCTTTTACGACATGATTGACACACGGAAGGGAGGGCAAGGCAACTTGTTGAATTTTGTGGAACTCCTTGCCGGAATCTGTGAGTTCTCTTTGAGCTAAATTTATGACCCTTAAAGTAGTCAATAGTGAACCAGTTTCTTCCTACAATGTTAATATAATTTGTAGGTAAGTGTGAGTCTAAATAATTTAATAAGCCGAGTTTTTAATGCGTGGCGTCAGTATTTTCTGAATTTGATGACTAATTCTAAATATCTTCTTCTATATTAATGTATCTACCTACCTATCCCATAACTGTTCAACCTTGTTTTGGTCTTTTGGATAATGCAAACCTACTAAATAGATACATAGAAAGTTATTCAGCTGGAAAGGGCGCGACATCGAATGAACGATAAGCTTATCCTACGCGTAAGTTTATCTTACAACTGTCGACCACGTGCTACATATAGTGCATTAAATATAGATAAAACCAGACGTACATTGAATGCAATAACATAAGCATTAGATTAGAATGGGAGAAGTGTGCAGTTCACGCGATTGTGTAAGAAGTGATTACGATTAGTAAGGGAATAGATGATGATGTTTTGTTGCCAGAGTCACCAGAAATATGTATGTAGGTACAAAGTTATTGCTTGATAGCTGAACTTGACTGTATAAAAATATACAAATAGGTGTATTTCATGAAAAATTTCAGGGAAAATGGTGGTAGCCTGAGAATCACGTCAATTATTTTTGTATATTATAGTCATGTAAGATTTGTATAAGTTTTATGTTCATGTAAGACACAGTCATAACTATTAATGTGACTAGGTATCTATTATTTTTTAAAGTATGCTCCTTGTTCATCATTTACACCAAGTAAAGAAACGATAAAGTTTTTAATTTTATTTAGGCTATCAATGTGGTATCTTGCATCATTAGGGTATTAAAACTTAGGTACGTCTGCAATCTGCATGTATGTACCACTACCACTACTTAGATATTTTATTAATAGGAACTTGTTTTTACACATGAGGCTAATAAATCATGAATGAGCATCGTGCAGGATCACCTCACATCCGTAATCATAATTAGAGCTACAACTGATAACTCTGCTTTTGGTAGTGATATGATAATAATTACACTAGTTCTGTAGTTACGCGGTATTTGAGTCACCCGTGTAATAGACGCGTGTTAGACTCGGGTTGGACTCTGTAGCCGTTATCTATTTATAATGATAACAAAAGGAATTAAAAATTTAGCGCCTTCTTGTACGAGAGTGAACAACAGATACTACGCTCGAAAACTTAGATATTGAGATTTTTCCATACGGCTTGAAGCTACAAACAGCCTTTATTGTAGAATAAAAATACAATTGTTGGTCACCCATCCAAAAACTGACCGCCTCAACCGTAGCTTAACTTTTCGGACTAGAATAACTTCAGTCAACTAGAGGCGCTTCGGAAGAATCAATAAACTCTCAGGTTTCGGTGTCAAGTTTAAAGTCACCTAGATCCCCTATTTGACCGCTATATCTCAGGTCAATCAATCAATTATATTGGTAATGTAATAAAAATTAAGTATTTAAGCAGTGCAGCTGATAGCTTGCTTGACCTCAATTTTTTTTTTTTCGTGTAATATATTTTATGTGTCTCTTTTTTAAATTTATCTTTTGTTTCCAAGTAAGCTGTAAATAAAATATCTTTGTTGGCATTCTATGAAGTTTTTGTACGATCAAATTATGCTCGATATTGTGTAATCGTCACGATAAATACTACTCAGTATACTCACTCTTTTATACTAATAAGTTAATTCATGTAAAAAACATTGAAATATGGTTGAGATGGAACAAAATTACAACTAGAAGTCTACGTTGGAGTAACCACAATACTACTTAGCCTGCATCATTTATACCTACACATATGTATTAAGTACATATACCCATATGTGTAAGTAGTAGTAAGTAATTGCTTGTGTAACGGGCACTACACTCGTAATACAAACATAGGTAGATATAGAGTAGTATATAGATACTTTTCTTTCGTAAATACACATATATTATACAAAAAAAAAACAATCTCACACAGATGTTAGACGTGGGCTCAGACAAAATGCCTGTCAAATAACATGGGAGAACTTATTGAAAACTCACTACATAATTCACCATTCATAAACAAACTTACCACACCAGAACTAAAAAGTACTCTTACCAAGTGAGCATACCTCCGATGCCAAACCCGATGACAGTGGCGGGGCGCACGTCAGACACCCCCAGGGCTTCCAGCAGTGTCGACAGCTCCTCAACCACTCGAGGGGGGGACAGGTCTCTTCTGCCACCACCTGGGAAATGTATAGAAGAAAACGAATTACAGCGTTTTTTTACAGACGGTTCCCTTGGTTTTTAGTTTTATATCATTTATTTTTTTATGGACATGTACCTAATTTTGCGATTTTGAACAGCAAATACTGATTATCATAAAAATATGGATGTGTTTGAATGAAAAGACTTTAGGACTGTCTCACACTCGTTTTATATGCTCGTTCGTACAAGTGTAAAAATTGAAATTCTTGAAATTCTGTTGATATCGATCATTGGAAATCTTCATACCACCTATCGTTTACCATGACTTAGTAACAGTTGTACCACAGAATACAAGGATATTTTCACCGTCCTCAGTTCCTCTCAAATCACCAAAGCACCACTGACTGAACCACACAGTCTACAAGAATCCAATCCACTGGACAATATAGTCTACTAGAACCCTACCTTCACTGCCTCCAGTTCCTCTCAGATCCAGTGTGATGACATGGTGTCCACTCTCAGCCAGCTTCCGGACGACATTAGTCCAGGTCGGGCACCAGAGGTCGCCAGTATCCGGAGCATCTCCCAATATCAGCACCACTGGACCAGACTTAGGCCCGGTTTCTACGTAGTGGTATTTCACACCCTGTAAAAATTAGAGTTTTTTTTTACATTGATAGTATTGTTCTTGTACATATGTCAAGTGTAAATTGGTCAGTAAAAAGATTTGTCACCGTTGCATATTGTTTGATGACTACCTATACATCCACTAATTTAATGGCAAATATTCAGAAATTTCTCGGAAGCATTTTCATATGAATGCATTTCGAAGAATACCAATCAAAACATTTTGATAATACCAAGTTACGGATATGAGTACTATATGGATTAAATACAATTTAACACGTTCACTGCGGATCACCCATAATCGACCCGCCGCGGTGCTTACAGGTAGTGCGTATGCAGAAATGTATAAGTATACGTTTCGCCTGTGCCGAACATCTATCTTTGCCGTCTTTACGAGTATGACCGAGATGAACATAGTTTTCTGTTTTTGGTTAGAAACGTAGTAAAATGATATCATAAAACTGTGGCAGCCGCTGTAGACCACCACCGCACTGAGCCGTTCAGTGCGGTGGCGGGCTTATTTTGACACCCGCGCCGCCGAACCCGTATCGACCTGTGTCGGTCGCGTGTTTGTCGACAGATATTTGTTGATATGAAGCAGCGTAAGAAAACAAACAAATACGCCCTCCAGATTCTCCTCAAAATTATAGTCATAGTGATGACAAAGAAATATTTTCTAAAAAAAGACTAAACCCTAAGAGGAAAAAAAAAACTTTTGTAAACCTCTGTGCGTCAGGACTTTATGTTATAAAACCAATCTCAAGCGCAACCCAACAGTGTTAACTATGTAAGTTTTGATCAAATTTAACCTAATACAATCAAAACTTCATATCAAAAATGAAAACTTCAGGACATGTCCTAAAGAAAGGGCCTAAAAGAAGAAATTGTGCACGGTGCTACGAAAAATTGCGACTGACGTTAGACTGCAAAGTAGCAAAGAAAAAAGTTAAAAAAGTGAAAACTTTTTGTAACAAGTGTAATCAGTCTCTTAGCACAGCATGTTATAAAGAGAAACACAATCATATAAGTAATTTACTTTTTTTGAGTTTTGCTTTTGTGTAATTCCAGTAATTATATTTTGATAATAAATATAAACATAATGATAATGATAACATTTTATTATAGCACATAACGTAATAAAAACGTTATTTGATTTCCTAATGGTGCTCCCTCATAACAGTTACGTAACACTGTAACATTCTATAATAGTGGACCTACCTAAATTATTAAAGTACGCACATTTTAGTTGTTCTCGTTAGGTACATTAAATTGCCTTAAACTTTAACATTACGTAAATTATTGCAACTCATATGTGGAAATATCGTATTATTATAATTAAATGTGTCCCATCACTATAAAAAATACGATTTAGTGCGTCAACAGTCTAAATTGACCTGACATTTTTATTTGCTGATTGCTCACGTTCTATGAGGTAGATCCCGGAACGAAGCTAGAGTAACGTAGAGACATTCTCGAATATTCTAACGAAATAGAAAAATATAGAGCACAACGCACATTCGCACACATATAGAGCTTTATATAAATAATAATAATAATAATCGTTTATTCATATAAAGAACTTAATGTCTATGTACATACCTAGTTACATAAATAGAGAGTTTTTGGTTTGGCTAATCCAGGTAGGTATAACTGGGCTATGCGCTAGGTATCCTGGGATCCTGTGATGCAAAGCCGCAGTATCTCCTGCCGCGGCAAGCACAACTTACTTATTTACACTCACTATAGATAGTATAATATTAAATAGTTATAAAAAAACAGAAACAAACAAAAATAAAAGCAACTGTACAAAAGCACGAAACATTGAACATTCCATAGATTATGTAAGTATTGGAGTTGCAGTTTTGACAGTTGATTGCAAAGTTGGTGGTTAGTGATACCATACTAATCTTAAAAATAATCTAATTTTATTTAATTCTAAATTAACTAATCCTAAGCATTGGTCTTTTGTTCAGTGTAAATATAGTAAGTGACTTCAGCTTACGCAATTCTCCTATTTCTAGGGATGCGGCTGAGATAATTATGTGGCAAGCAGTATTTAAATACGCGCTTGTAATTTTTTCAAGGTATTATATGAGAGTGTATTCTAGCCACATAATATGAATTTGTTGTGAAGTGTATAGATGTGGAGTGTTTTCACTGTGTGTGTGTGTGTGTGTGTGTCATGTATATATGTCATGTAGTGGTGGCAGTCTCAAAAGGCCCGCCACCGCACCAGATGAAAGTAATACATTTTACTAGCGCAGCAAGGGTGTTAATGATGTTGTGTGAACACGGTATATAATAAGATATTAATAATTAGCACCAGCATCATTAAGGTCTTTGAAGAAATTATCTAAAAAAAACTTTCTCGTTATGTACATACATATGTACCTATCAAAGCCAACTATCAAACGTAATAAACCTAGTTACTTAAGTAATTTATGACAGAAGCAGATAAACAATAAAACATGCACAAACAGCTGACGATAGCAACAATATAACAGAAGCTCACCATAATTTTGATGTAACAATGTGTTCCGACGGAGGAATCTACGGTAAGTTCCACCGACGGAGAATTCTTCGTCTTTCTTCTGTGCCCTTTCCATAGTTTCTTCACACCGATCTGTATAATTTGCCAAATACCGATGAAAACACATTTTAGGATCAGTTCCACTGCTGGCCAGCCGGATATCACTTGCAAAACTTTATTTTTGGCACCCATTTTTTGAATTGTGAATTTATTTTTACACTTTGTTATTGTTTCCGAGCGAGAATGGTACGATAAGCTCAAAGGTCTTCCACTGAGTGATAAATACGGCTCCACTGACGCATTCTTATCGGTTTTAATGTTTTATTACTTTATCAATACTATCACTGGACGAGGTTTGTAGATGGAGTAGCGAGGATAGTGAGTGTTAATATTTATTTTATAATAATATGTTACAAAAATGTGGGTAGCTTTTAAAACTTTGACATTTCACCGCGCGTTCCGAATTTCGATCTTGTTGTGATCTAGAAGTGTACTTATGTGTTAACTGACTAAAAAAGGGACTTAGCTCTCAATTCCATTGATTTTTTTTCCGATACCACGTATACCTTAGTTTGTTATGACAGTCACGCAACAAACGTTTACCAGCTTAACCGTCGTAGCTAATCACTTATCGTGTCGTCACAAAAAAATATAAACACCGAGTGGATCGGATGGAAGCCTTTACGGACAGAAGGGTTTACTTAAAAACAAATTAACCTCACGGCCAGTGGGCACTCAATCCAAAGGGTAATGACAGACACGACAAAATGCAGAATCGTCCAGTCACCACGGATAACGATGGGACAGCCTTTAGCTCTTATTGTGAAGGGATAAGGCTCAAAATATGACAGGAATGTTAATGGCCTGTCTGGTCACACATACTGAAAGGCTTGGAATATTTCGAATTGATTTTAGAGATGCTTGTCTGGAATGAGAACCGGCGTATGAGTATACGCTTATGGCTTTAAAGGATTAATTTATTTGGGTAAGCAATTTTATCATTTTTGTTCAGGAAAAGATACATCTCATTTTTCAGACTGTACGTAACTAATATCAACAATGAGTTTTTAGATCTGAGAGCATGAGGAACATGTATTGGTATCATCATTTGCTGACTAAATTCTACCTCTAAACTTTTAGTAGGCCTAGCTGTTTTCTAGCCATTAGAAGAAGTCGTGACTGACATATGGTAGGTAACGAATGGTCCGATAGCTGTACATTATGTAAAATTAAGATATTAACCACGTTGTTTCTCATTTCAGGCACGGTTTCTCCGAACGCCTATTGAACTGCAGTGAGCAATGATTTGAAAGGATTATGGACGCTGATTGTGGCTGCCGATTTATTTGCGAGCTTTCATCAATGCCAGGAAATGCCTAGCCTGAAGGGTTATTTGATATTCGTTTGTAACGATCTGATGTGTTATTTCTGCAGCTAAAAGGCAGCTAAAGCGATTGAAAAGGTCCTGAATATCTGTAGATGAACAGGATGTTTGTGCGTAGCATAGCCACGCATGATGAAACTTTGTTTGTTTCACAGGTAACAATTTAGTTAAATTCACATTCTATTTGATTGATGTGTCAAAACAAGAGTTTATTAATGACACGATGAAATACAGTAGCTATAGGTATATTTAAGTCTAATGAGCAATATTTGTGGCGCGTTGCATCAAACTTTCTTCAAATGCAAAAATGCAAATTTTCATCTTCTAGCAGTAACTTTGAATATTAATATTAATTTTGTGTGAATTGAAATTCATTTCTTAGAGAATTTCCTTGGTATATTGTTGTTTTAATAAAGTTTTTATCTATTAATGATACCTAACGGAGACATACGTACTTGGTAGGTACCTGTGATTCTACCATAGGTACTGATAGTTAGATACATCTCCAAGTGCTATACATCTAAAATCCCAAATGCGTGGTCACGTCCCATCGCCCTCCATTCCCTCACAGAGTGGTACATAAGGGGCGATGCAGGATTCATTCTGTAGCTTATGTCGCACGATTTGATGCTCAAATGATAAGTCATGTTTCTGCATTTGCGGTTGGAGATAATAAATGGAATTCCTTCTTTATACTGTGATTTAGTTAAACTATTGTTAGTTCGATGTCCGACAGGCAAAACTGCAAAGTCATTTTTTTCATGGCTATGATAATACTGATGATTGTTTATTTTAATCTAACTGTGTAGATTTAATAGAAATAATGTAAATGTCGCTTTATTCTTTTTCCCCGAACCGAAAGTTCTCCATATTTTAGTCGACTGTCTAATTACTATAACTTGCGTGTACGAAGAACGAAGAAACACCGTCCATTACTGTATGTAAGTAAATGCCCTTATATACCAAGCACATACTTATTTACTCCTCATTAACGTGCGGGTGTAACATGGCGACTAGTGATGTCCCCTGGGACTGCGATTGTCATGTAAATGCCCTCCGCGTGGCCGCCCCGTGAGATGGTTTATAAAGTGTCCTCTGGGCATATCTATACAAAGGTATATACTTGCTAACCTTTTATATAATACATTTTCGCATATCTCTAAGAAAGTCAGATGTATAGTTCAAATTCGAAACACATACATGATTAGTTTAATTAAGTGCGTTACAATAGTTCCATGTAACAATTCTATGATAGGTACATAAAAAAATGCGACAACAGTCCTCTATTTGAATTTGTAGTCTAATCGGCACATGGTATCTAATTTAATGTATGCAACATTATTGATATATATGTAGGAATAAATAAATACGCGACGCATGACCAAAATGCTGGCCTTTTTCTGGCCTAACGCTGGATGGCAATGCTGATAGCATTGCCATCCAGCGTGGTAATGCGGCCAGTATGCTGGGCACGCTGCCCTCTGGTAGTGGGCTGGAGCTTATCTTTAGGCTTTTCTAAAGATTTTCTAAGTGCCCCTTTTTTGTAGTAGGTAGTTAGAAGTAGTTTGTTTAGTTTTTCTTGCCTTGTTTTTATATTTTATTATTGTAAATAAAATGTTTGTTTTCCTATGTAGGAATATAGCAATAGACATACACATAGTAGGTATGTTAGCTAATAGATCTTCGCACGATGCATCGCGCTCGCTCTCTAATGCTAAAACGTCAGACGTTGCCTTCTCAAAAAGTCACGCCACATTAGTCATAGTCAATAAACGAAATACATAAATAAAATAGGCTTTATTGCCCTTTGACATACCTATGTTATAAATCTTAAAAAATCAGGTACAAAACATCTGTTCTCTAATCCGGCACATTATAGTATTTTGGCAGTCACATCGAGTTACAGCGGGTCTGTTATCAAAGCCATCAAATTTGAAAGGTACGCCTTGTATTTCACACCGATGTAGGTACAGAAACCAAGTAAGTTAACTCTGCGTGCGGTTGAAATAGTAACTACAAAAGAAAACTTTCAGAAGAATAAATTGATAACCTCCTTTTTTAAGTCGGTTAAAAAGAAAAGCCAATACCACAGACAGAATACATAATTACCCAATGTTTCGGCAAAACTTAGGCCGCAATACTTTTACATGGTAAGTAATAGGGTGGTTTCTGTTGTTGTTAATGGTTAATCAAAATGTAAAAACAATTAAAACAGTGTTTCAGCAGCCTTGTTTGAAAGCCACTTCCAGTATACAATATCCTACAATCTTTACATTTGAAGTGTCGGTTGTACAAATTACGTTTTAGGCGACCTCTACAATACTTAATTACTGAATGTTCTGTATGGTAAAAGTATTGTAAATGCTGCCACCAACCACATACATTTTTTTTTGAGCTGAGTCTATTTATCGAATTATAGGCACAAAGGCCAGGTAACGCCGGGTGCAGGCACACGTCTGTAACTTGATGCCCTAGGGGCGGAGAAATTTTTGTAAAGATAAATGTTTGTGGTGTCGGAATGGTTTACCACTATAGCTATCAAAGAAGTAGTACCATCTATTCATAGAAACAGCACTGTAAATTAATACGAGTGTGGCGAACTCTGGTGACTTGTAATTTCTTTCAATTTAATATATATTTTTTTATTAAAGCTACCACATTCTATTTACCAAAATCTAAAAGCCTGAGCTGAAAACAGAAGTAACCGCACATAGCACGTAGGTACTAAAAAAATACAGTTAAAAATGCGGGAATTCAGTTTCAACGTTGTTTCAACTGACGGATGTAGGGGGCGCTGGGCGCTGGCAGACAGCATTTATTTTTTATTTTTCATACCGCATTAGCATGCAACGCAAGGCGGTCGGATAAATGCGTTACGGACGGTTAGGACCTCAGACTTTTTACACAGAACTCTTTGCTTTTTGCAATGAAGACTTTATTCAATGGGAAATAAGGTTTGTGTACTGTATATTTTTGAATCTATGATTTGGTATGGAGTGCATTGATGGTACAATAGCGCTAGGGCCTCTTGTACCTACTTGACTGTGTAACTTCGTTTGCGAGAGCTTGCATTCATTTAGGGGTGCTCGAGAGTAATGTGGATATTCTGATTTTAGTAACAGTATCTAGCAGTGTACAATTTCCTTTATTTGCGAATATGCAGGATAGTATACTGTGAGTACCTACCTACCTATACTTATACATATATGCACATAAGTATCAATTCATTGTTTGATGAAATTTCTAATGTAACCTATTGAGTAAAGTCCGACCGAAACTGGTTTCCGGCCGAAATCGAAACCGAAACCGAATATTCGGCCGTGGCTTCAGTTTCGGCCGAAACCGAAACCAAAACTCACGTGGTCAAGAATAAAATTCCAAGTTGCCGCTGAAACTTGATTTTTGGCCGAAACTCAGCCGAAACCGAAACCGAAACCGAACTTTTTGTCGGCCACTATTATTGAGATACGTACCTATATGTAACCTATATTGAGGTAATGTTATCTAGTTCTATTTATAAAATTTACGGATTAATTGAGAGAAAAAAAGGATACTATATAATATATATTCCCTGATACTTCAATTATAAGTAAGTATGTAAGTTATCGCAGACATTAGTACATAGATACGAATACCTATTTTATTGATTCACAATTTGTAATCTTTATTTCTCATCATTTTCTTGGATAAAAACGCAAGATTTCGCTACCGTAGGGTGCGTCACTCCAGCCTTGTTCCGAGAGTGCGTAATGGCTATTATGGCGCCCTCTATAGCGCCCCTACGAAAAGATTTATTCAAAATGTTATTTCACTCCCAGCATCTACCTACCTACTACTGAGCCCTGCTATTGTGTTCAATCGTTATTCTATGTAATCACATTGCGTTGACATTGTAATAAGAAAAGTTTTTATTCGATTTTCAACTTTATCTCGGCGGGAATAATTATGCGGCCGCCATTTTGTTTGGGGTGCATGTAACTGTCATTGAGTAAAGTTATTGAGTTAGATTGAGTGGATAACGCTAGCTGTGATTTAGATGGACAGTTTTTGTGATGCATTTTGATTGGTGCTAATGGAATTTTGATGACGAATACGTTACGTAATACTAAAATATTAATCACGAAGCTATTTAAACAGTAAAGTAACGTCTATTTTTAAATTTGATTCCATTTTGAATGATGATACTAAAATAAGATCTTAATTGACGTTGAATAACACTGGAAGATACTTAATTAACGTCACTTAAAAATGCCCCAAAAGAAAATCATCCTGTCATCATGTCAGTGCGGACGTTTTTCGTCATTTTACCACTTACATAAGCCAAATCTTTCCACCTCTACAAGATGAATTTTACGACCAAATGTGTACCTAACCTACGTAGGTACCTACAGTCACAGTGACCAACTGAGTACACCGAAACATAATCCAATAAGTAACTAAATCTATTTGTTACCAGTGTTTAACATTTATTTATATTTTTTAATTAGTATATTTATTTTACAAAAAGTTAGATAGAAGCAGCACCGTTCTATTGTGAATATACCTATAACTTTCGTATATCTCGTATTTATCAAGAGTACCTACACACATAAAGTTTCACCCTTATAATATCAGTAGAAATTAGAATAGTGGAAAGGATTAAATAAGCAATCAATAATGCACAAGGCAGATGATTCACAATATGTATAAAATTATTACAGCCAGTAAATATAGTTTGGGGTCCATTGAAAACACGTATAAAGTTATTAATTTCCTTTTAATTCTAAATTATTCACATTTAAATTTATTAATAAAATTCTTGTTTTGTTAGATATGAAATTAAGTACCTACATACGTTTGTGAACTATTTTTTTGTTAAATTGTATGTAACTGTTATAACCTAAGGGTTTTTGTACAATAAACGAATTTTGATTTGATTTGGTTTGATATGTATAGATATTAGTGTTTAGTACCAGTCACTTTGTATGACAGGCAGGTGGCAGTCAGCGAGTGGCTTCGTTACGCCAGAGGGCGCTCCAGTCGCAATTATCCACACTAATGGCCGCCTCGAGGACGCGCCGAATTAAAACTAAGCGACTCACTGCGAACTGAGTTTGGATGCTTCGATGTAAGTCACGTTGTTAGAGATGATTGTTCGCTTTTTTTATACGTGGGATAGGTTTGCGTCTGACTACAGCCTGCCTGATGGTAAGCATTGCTTCAGTTACTGATAACTAGTTATATCTACTACTTAAAACAAAACTAAGAAATAATCTAAAGTACCTAACAAATTTTACTTACATAGTCTAGAGGAACAATAACTGACAATATGACTTAGATCCGGGATCTTATAGGACAATAATAATAATATAACATACAATATAATCGACGGAATTAACCATTTGGTCACATATTCAAAGAGTAATGCTTTGTAATGCTGCCTTTGGTTATCATTATGTGAATTCACACAAGTAGGTACATTTTTATTTTTAGACAAATCCTGCTTACAGTACGGAGCTACCGCAGCCATTACATAGATGGCGCTAGTAGTAGATAAACGGCCATTGTAAACGACTGAAGAATTTTATAGGTGTGTTTTATTATCAACTGATTTTTTTATCTTTCTACCTCAAAATGTTATCTCGCGTATGAAAGCAAAATATTCAAATTACGATAAACGAATCGTGATGTTATTAAAATTTTGATGTGGCAAACAGGCACATCAGAATAAATTTATTGGACCTATTTATTTAGTGTTAATACTAATATAAGTACTTGATTTACTTAATTATAACAAAATATATTTGGGCCCACCGTGATAGAAGACATTTCTACAATCGGTTGTAAGGTTAATTATTTCCTGCTTGAGTAGGTACCTTATACCTTTTCTTTAAATTATTAGAATAAATGTACAGGTGTACCGTGCCCCCCGCCAAGTCGAGCGCGAAGCGAACACTGCCGTACCATCCTTTACTGAAACCATTTCGCCGCATTTTCGAACCTCTGGATGGGTCTAGAACGCTGAAATTTTTGTCATCTGGTAAGCTATATAGACACACTTGAAATCCAAAATTTCAAGTCGGTAGATCATTTAGTTCCGAAGCTAAGGGAAAGCAAAGTTTCGCATTTATGACACTCACTCACTCATGATCATCAAAATAGAACTAGTACTTCCCATTAACTCAGAGAGCGGAAATTTGGTACAGAGTAAGATGGCCACATAGGTAAAGGGAAACTATAAAAACTAGGATAATCGAAGATCTGTAGTACCTGGTGACCCTGATTAGAAAACACAAAAGCTCAACAAAACTATTAGAGATATCGACATACCGCCTTTGTAAAAAATATTCACCTTGGTGGGCCGCTTCATTTGATGAAAATCGAAGGTCAGAATTATCTGATGAAGAACCCTCAGCTGGTCTCAGCTTTATTAGAGTTATGGTAATGCCCTCTTCTACTATTGGTACAAAAAAAAATCGACTGTCATTGTAAAAATCCAGCGTAGTGGGTCACACATCTTCTTTAAATATATATAAATAAATCAATAAGCCCACGTTTCTACAAAAAGAAGTGAAATCCCACCAAAAACATTCTGCAAAAAACTAGCCAAGTCTCGATGGAGCTGCTTGTTTATAAATCTAGACAAGGTCGTGCCAAGTCTAAGGTTCGTTACTGCGATTTCTTTATTATTAAGTATACTTAGTTAATGTTGTGTGACTTGGCCGTTGACTTGTACCCACTAACGTATAAAGAATGTTCAACGGCAAAGATACTAACGATAAACATATAAAAAAACCAATGAAACAATTAAAAGAATGGAGTACTTCTATTTCTAATTAAAATCAATTGTGTGCGATGTCATATTAACTACCTCTTCAATCTCCATAACATAAGGTTTGAATCGTTCCACTTTTCCCTTTTCAGTCTAGAACCCTACAACTGAAGTACCTACCTATCTAGACGCAATAAAGAAAGCCGCAACGGAATTTCCTACAAGATACCGCCTCCCGTAATATTCTCCATTTAGTCGGTAATAAATAACTGTAGTAAATAGATAAGGGCCGTCTGCGCAGGAAACGATGTCGCTTCCGGTACCACACGCCCGCTAATATTTTAAACCTTCATAACTTACCAAAGGAGTATTTACTAGGATGCTAGTCAGATGCTGTGGTGCTACTCGTGCCATTTTCTAAATATCTGGTAATTTTAGGTAGGTACTTAGGCGTTGTTGCACCAACATCTACAAAAACCTGTTGTTTGCTCTATCCGTAGATATGTTGGTAAATTTTGCCCAATACGAGTAGGTACTTAGGATCAATATTCATTTGGCCATTACCTTATAAGAAATAGTAACAATTTTTGAGTTTCACTCAATATATACTGCTAACAGACTCTTAAACTTTTTATATTCATATGTATACGTCTAGAATTAGGTATTGCCGCAGCTTTTACTGCAGAGCCCTTATTTTACGGCGGAATCTAGTTATTTGTGGTGACTTTATAGCCTCCGTGCTGATTATGTGGCTTAAATATATTTCTATACCTTTTCTTGTATTTTGTACGTACCTATCTAGTGACTATCTACCTACCTACTTACTTTTTTGTCGATTTGTTTGTTTGATTCATTAAAATATAATTGATTTTTCTCTATATATACCTACCTACGTATTTCTCTATAATACGCAGGCTTGTCAAACTCGTAGCATACCTTTTTGTTAGTATTTAGTGAAAAAGTTACGAATGAAATAAGTAGCATTTATTGTTGTACCAATGACTTGCTATAATATTGTTCTTTCATTTGAAATTCTACATGTCCACTAGGATAGAGCAGTGTCCAATTATTTTTCATAGACCCCAATGTAATAATAATGTTTACACATTATATTTACAGATGCAAATGAGCCAGCTGATTAATCAGATTCCGGCCGTCTCATATCTCCTGGTATTCTATGGCTACTTGAACTTCAATGGCTACTCGCGAGTTTTGGCGCCATTGTCTGTGGTCACGTTCGACTACTGTCAATGTCAACTTCTTTTTTTTTATAGCCTCGACACGTCCTATATATCATTAAGCCAGTTTCTTTTCAAAGTGGACGATATTGTCACGACTGGTTTCGAATGTTGACCATTGAATTGTTGAAACAAGATAAATATAACAATTTAGGGAGATGAGGTGGAGTGTTGGTTTGTTTGTCTTGTTTTCTAACGGATGGTTGAGATAACAAACGGGATGCTGTGTTTTGACAACTGGAGCGCGCGTGACCGGCCGCGTTGCTGTTGTGACTTGAATTATAATTAGGCTTTTAAGTATTTTTCTATAAAATCTTGTTATTCTTATGAAAATATTATCATCGTAATATTTATTAAATCAAAATGATCATTTTTGTAAAAGATCGGTGTCTATTCGTGTATAGTAAAATTATCCACATTAGTTATACTTAAGTACCTATACCTACTTAGTTTCATATTACGTTTCAAACAAGAAAATAAATTGCATCTATGTTATTCTATCTCTCTTAAATGAGACAATACCGTGTCGTGCCATAGTACCCACACAGTGGGAGGAGTAGGTGTGCGTGATATTGATACCCTTCCTACGGGGCGGAGTCCTATCGGCCAATCCTGTAACTGATACCCTACTTCTTCTTAACTCACACCAAACAATAACCAACCCTAACTCTATAAAGCTAAGGTTGAAAGTTGTGGACTACTTTTCATGGAAATTGTAAGTGATACCTTCCTTCTTTTTCAACAGTGTTAGAGGATTTTAGATGTTACACGTTTGGAAAAGAGATGAGTTTGGTCTGACATAGGAGTGTAATTGATATGGATGGCCCAAATTGGTGCTATTTGAATAGATTGTAGGTATTTGGGGTTTAGGTGGTGTTGTGTACTGCTTCTATATACCTCGCTAGTTGTGCGGTTGGTAGAACTGATGATTAGGTTAGTGTCAGCATATATTGATACATTTTCAATGCATGTAGCAATTGCTGTTCATGATTTGTTGTTAAGCCAGAAGGAAGTAGCAGGGGTTGAAGTAACTTACCTAATATTTATTTATTTCTCGTTTATGAGAATACAAAATATTATCCATTAATGATCTAGGTACATTCTTTATGTACCTATTTACTTACTTATTTATTGTACTACGTTATTTTTTCTTATTCCTCAATATTAAACAGCAGCTGTTAAAATATATTACCTAAATTGATATAGCTGGAGGCATTTTAAAAAGTCGTTACAAGGTCAACGCTCTATTTAAGCGTCTGCTTATTTTACTCAAAACAAAAAAAATATATTACAAAAGGGGAGGTCGGGCCTGGTCGGGCACCTGATGCCGGAAGTCATTAGTAAATAGATGGACGCCTCGGCCGATAACACCCTACTCTCCCCTAAATTACGATAAAAATATATTACTCTCAAAAAATGATTATCATTTATAGTCTGTAAAGGCATTGAAATAGAGACGAAATTGATCAGAAATTTGTCAGTAAACGACAAATATAAAGTTGTAGGTAAGTTTGGTATAAAAAATGACATTGTATAGCAACACCCTAATGCTCGAGACATCTTTTGTTACGATCTTTTAGACCTTGTCCTCAGCCACGATTCATTCATTTGAATATTAAAAGTCAGCATTTCCTTTGCCTGGTCTCAACCTTTCTCTTTTTATCTTTTGTTAGAATTTCAAACGTAAAATAAAAAGCTGAGATTTCTAGAAATGTGTTATCTGTAAGTAAAGATAGCGACTTTTTGCTAAATTGCTTGTACCTAATATAATATTTTGAAATGTTTTCGTACAATACATATTTTATTTAAATATACCACCTATCTACCACTAAGCAAAAGAACCAAACGGATCGAGAAATCTCCTTTAGAACAATTCTTGACCCCCAGTAATGTGTAACACGACGCGAGGAGGAGGAAGGCCTACCACTTATATGTTAACAAATGATCAATTATTTGTACGGTATAATCGATCACCTAAGCAAGGTATATTAGTTTAACCTAGCGTCAGCCTGTGTGGGGTCTAACATACCCCAAGTCAAATACCGCCGCGAGAGGGCGCAACCCGCTCGGTTATTAACTTACCAAAACCAACAATCGTGATTCAATCGTGCGTCAACTAATAAAATAATAAGACTGTGCTCTAACGCGCGTTCGGTTGAATGGCTTACATTGCGCCTGATTTTCATACGTTACTGTAATATGATTAAAGAAAAAACTATTTTATTAAATCTGACATATTTATTTGTGAGTAACATATTTTATTTTGTTGTTAGTATATGTACCTACATCATGTCAGAGTACTTATAACTATTCATTGCTGGTTGTATTAACACTTTTTAGGTTATGGTTCTTCAATTAATCAATACCTACAAATCTGATCAACTTTAGAAACTAATACAGGTTATCACAAGAATATAATTTCCGTAGATAAAAAACCTTTAAAGCTTTTCAACAAATCAACATTTTAAGCAACGTTCATCTCCAACACAAATCAAAACGGTCCACCGCCAGCGTCGAGAAATCGCAGCATATAACCCGTCCTTTGGTCGCCGGAGCGGGGGCGTAAATTTCATTACAATTAGCCGTGACGCGGCATGAATTATTCAGCGGGGCCGCGCGGACCCGCAAACACTGAAGGGTTGATTGTGCCGCCTGCGCCGTGTTTGCTTCGCTCGCTGTAATTTGCCGGCTTGATTAACGGATTCGGCCGGTTTGCGATCATTTGCCGGCTTGATTTGCGGCCTGATGGCTCGTGGCCAGCACTCGGCTTTAGATCAAACTAGTTCCTGACTGGTGCCAATGCTAATATCTAGTTTCGCACTGGTACGGAAATCCAATATGCCTGTAGTTTTGGATGATTGATTGATCGCGAAACGAAACTGAACGGTTGATTTTTTTTAATAGCAGATATTTCGTTTATAAACAAATTGCGAGAACTCAAAATCCTAAAACTATACTATTATGGTGGCTGCTATAAGTATTTTTTTGATAACTAGGTACAATCTTACAATGCTGAATCCTATTTGTATCTAGCGTAAGTAAAAATAGTATTTCAAGAAAATCTTACTTACTTGTTTATTGAGACAAACGTCCTGTAAATGAGTAACTTGACGCTGGTGTTGAGCTGAAACTGTAGTGTGGTGAGATGCATCAGGAGTCAGGACAGAAGTGACGGACGCGGCGCCGGCCGGCGCAAGCGCACAGTTGGGACTTATCGACCGCGCGGGGAGATGGTGCGCGGTGTAGGAGACTAGCGGGGGAAGGGTTTATAAGAAATAGTGGTACGGCAATACTTCTTATTGAAGACATAATAAAAGTAAGGGTAAATAATAGGTATCAATATATTAACTAAACGGTTTTCACTCACGTGCAGTCTGCGTGCTGCCGCGGTCCCAGAACATACGTTCTGAAGATGGATGTCATAACATCCGAAACGCGTAAACAACTTACGCGATTTACACGTGAGTGAAAACCGTTTAGTTAATATATTGATAAAATGTCTCACGAAAGTTTTAATATTAAAATAATAGGTATGTATATTGTTAGTAATATGGGACAGCTAGCTTACTTAATTACTACTAACTACAAATACAAATACATACACATATACAAATACAAATAGTTCATTGGTCCAAAAATACATACTTATGTAATATATGTAATATATAATACGTACCTATTTTATATTATTTTAACTGCTTGTAAAAATTTTAATTCACATAGGTACATACTTCATGTAATTGACTTTTATTTTGTGTTTTACGAACAAATTTACCCACTTACCTAGTTGCATGGAATTATTAACCTTATCTGCTACTTAGTACATACATATATCACTTTGTTATGAACTTTGGCGAATATTAACATTTTCTTTGAATATATTTATGTGTCCTGTGTGTATATAATAAATGAATTCTTCTTTTTCTTTATCTCGATTCCCTCTCTCTCCCGTACCTTGTACATGCGTAACCCGACGCCATAAGACGCGAGATTGACGCGTTGTAATGAACAGCTAAATGCGCGTCAACACCACTGAGGTTAAATCAGTCGTCGGGTGCAACTCTAGCCGAGTTGTGACTGAAACTAACTTGGTTCATTCACTTTACAAGTTGCTGGCTAAAGATCTGGAAAAAAGTCCTACGATTTACATTTAGAAATCACAAAAAATAAATACAAAAATACTTCGTTATAATTAAAGTACGTATTAAGAGTCTAACCTACTACCTACCTCTTGTTGTTACCAATGAATTAAATTTAATCTAGCAATTGTTATAAATAGAACAAAAAAGAAACTTTTGGCATAATTATTTGTTAAAATTAATATAGGTACCTAATGTAATCTACACTACATAGTAAAAGTTTGTATGTCCCTACATCTTATAACTAATGCAGGTCTACTTTCTCAGAAATGATTAACTTATGAACCCTGTCGATAGTCGGAAGCCTGGCAGTTGTCTGGCCCCTATTTAAGTTTGACAACGCTATTAGGGAAGTAAGTAGGGATACCTATTTTAGAAAAATACTCGGAAACTGTCAACTCACGCACTTGATACGGCGAAAAAAGCTGGCGCCGGCCGTGAGAGCCAACATGCATTCCCCTGTACTAGGCCTGGGTAGGGAGGGAAACCGGTTACATTTTTACTAATAGCCAACAAACATAACAAACATTACATTATTTTTACAGGATTTTGCCCCGGATTTTGGGCCTTTTTCTGGTGCATCAATAAGACACAATATGACAAATAACCGCTTGTGTACAAGCGCTTTTAAATGAAGAGAAAAAATAGCGTACTATGAAATTATGAACTAGGTATCAATTTATTATTAAAAATTAAAGACAACAAATTCACCTACCCACATCAAACATCACATTGACGCAGAAAGCATTCGACTTGTTAACATAAAATTTACCAGATTGAAAAATAGACATACGACTAACTACCTATATCTACATTCAATAAAAAAAAAACCGGTTCCTTGACCAAAACTATTTAACCGGTTTCATCCCCTACGTCTCATACAAGTACATTCCCTAAACTCACATTTCAACGGCAGCGAGTAACTCAATACTTTGTATTTTCTTGTTTTTGCAAAGTTTAATATCTAGTCGGAAGTGAATTGTTTATTTAGGCGTCTCTTCTGTAATGGCAGATAATATTTGGACGAGACCGCTGCTAAATATTATACCGTGTTCCAAATGTTTTTATTGCAAACAGAGGTTGTTTTGAGACGCTGGCGACAGCATTAAGCCTCTTAACAGGGGATGGTAAATGATTTCAAATGGAAAGGTTCTCTGTTGAGTTTGTAATGACTAGGAAATTAGAGCAAAAAAGTGTCTGGACCAGGATTAGGAACTGGGGCTTGATGGTAAGTAATGCAAGCATTTTGAGTCGGTATCAATTTTTTTCGAAACAACTGACTAATCTTTTACACCAAATTCGTACCAGGAAAACAATGCTTGGAAACTATTTACGATATGATATCAGATATAAAATATATATCAGATATAGAATAATAAACGATTATTTATTTTTATTTTATTTAGATAATTTACTATTCGTTACTCACTAGAAGGTACAACATTTATAAATATTAATAAATAAATAAATAAATATTCCGGGACATTGCACACAGCGCCATCTAGCCCCACACTAAGCAAACAATTATATTGAATATAAACAATTACTGAAACACTCTGTAATTGAATTTACTGTGCTATATTTATTGCCCATACTATCGTCATTTTCCATCGGATATAATAATAAAACGCTTCTGAGTTTGTCTCATCTTGTCAAAAATAAAACAACACATACTTACAACAGTACATATTTTACAATAAGCTAGTAATAATTAACTTTAGCAGATGCCTTAAAACAGTGATGGTCATTAACGCGAATTTAATGAAGACATCAATTTGGGACCCCCTCGACAGCATCAAGATAGGTGAATGCAAAAACTTTGTAATTTCATTCAAAACCTGAAGGGCCCTTATGGAGGAGGTAATTATGATGAAGTGTTTGGTCATTTCGGTATTAATTATGATTAGGTTGGTAGATAACATGGCGATTATGAAAAGTGCGTTTTCTGTTGACTGTGAATTTCTTTGCTTGATTTGTAAAGCTCTTCTTGATTTATCATTATTTTCAAAGTAGGTTATATGATTACTGGAGAACTGATGCACCATGCGATATCAGTCGTATTAGAAGAAAATATCCTATAGCTTGGCATAACTGTGGTATAAGTAAGAGTAATATTTGTGTTAAAGGAGATATGAAGGAACTGTATAGTAGTCGAGGCTACACTCGAATTATGAAAAAAAAACTTGCATTCCCTATTTCACTCCTTTAAAAGTGGCATTTCGTCCAGTGGTTTTTGGCTGTGCGTTGATAGTCACTATGTCAGTCAGTCAGTCAGCTTTGAGTTTTATATATTTAGATTAAACTTACTAGTAGGTATAGTCTTCAAATGTCAAAAGCAGAGCTTTAGAAATTGTGCTCTATATACACGGCTCCCTACTTGAAAGCCCAACCACAAGTTTGTTTATAAAATACCGTGTAAAATACCGAGCTTGTCGTCGTGTATAAAACTAAGCAAACAGGCTCGTATCTGGTTACCGGATCGGTTTTAAAACAATATTAGAATGCGCAGGCGCCGGCGGACAAACAAAACTATGAGAAAATAAAGAACAGAAACTGACCCTAAGTAATGTTAGAATTGAACGGGGAGGCTTCATTTCAAATATCTAATGTCTGATGTTGAGAGTGGTCATAGCACCTTTATGTCTCTAACATGACGTTTACATGTTATAAAATAAGCTGTAAAACAAGTACTTAAGTACTTCATATGAAAGTCGTGGTTAAAAATATAACTTTAAGTACCTAACCTACCTGTTCTTTAAAAATGACACCTCAATAGCTTACGCTTATTATAAGAAAGGATTTTACTAAAAATGTTCTGCCAAGGTGTTCATCATAATATGTGCCTAGTGTACCTATATACCTCTATATGTACAGAACTTAAGTAAGTAGCCTAGTGACATCATGTAAAAGTAGGTACGTACGAGTACATACAAAAATAACATTGTGAGAAAATTCTGCCATGCTTTGTCGGTAAGTACCGTAAGTATTATTCAACATACTTACCTCCAATCACACATGAGATGAGCCCAATTAAGTTGCTTGATGCTTCATTAAGCACCAGTTAACTTAATTAGAGTTAATTCTTATAATGTCTTTATTTATGGCTTGTTTGACACCATTTGTGTTCATTCATTCCTTAACCGCAGGACGTTAGCAACAAGATGAAATGATTTGTAAAGATTTTCCAAGTTACGTGTAGTTTTTTCATTCTTATTTTAGTCAATAAATGTTCTGCCAGTAACAAAAGATACTGATTGAACCAGCAAAATATTAATCATTTTCTCTCGTTAATGTAAAACGTTTAAGTATTACCTAAAAACTTAAGTCAAAATCGCAAATAGATAGGTTAAAATATATACCTATGTAGGTGCATGATATCTCATTTAAAATCTAAATAAATCTGAAGAACTCTTATTGGCGTCGAGTTGGTCTGAAGTCGCCATTAAAGCTTCTCATCAATCTCACAATTATCTGCAGAGTGATTCCAAGCGTGGTGTTAACTCCCTAACATTACGTAGCGAGTTCTTGCGCCGTTTCAATGAGTCTCTAATCAAGTGCGTGTTAAAGCGGTGTGTCAGTAAATAATACGCGATTACTCCCGAGGACAGCTGCCCGCAAAAACGCAGGTTCGATCGGTGAGAGAAAAACAATCAAAAGGCGCCGCGCACTGCCGCCGGAGCCGCTTTGATCCTGCCACAATTACACCCCTCCCCCCTCCCCCTCGACTCCCACACCCGCGAGGAAACTCATTTTCCATCGCCGACTCAACTTGCGCTCTTATTAGACCGCCGCAAACTTACTTCCTGCCACCTACTTCTGACATATTTTATACGGCTCTGAAGAAATAGGGTCTTGTTTCCAATGCGCGTCTGTAGAATATTGATTGTTACTTTATTCGCTTACAAAAATATTGTTGCCCACAAAGAGTTTTCGTTTGTGCCGTATGCAGCGGAGTTAAGAGTGCCATTCCTCCAGAGCAGGTTTCATAAGATGTTGGCAGAAGCTGTCGTATGATTTCTCGCGGCGCGAATCGGCCGTCAATCATCTTCGCGATAGCAACACTGACAAAGGAAAAATCCTTTTGCGCTTGCGAAATAACTGGCGCGTGATCAAAGCGGAGTTCTGAGGCGACACCGTAAATAAACTCCTGTTGAGTTAATTTCGTTTGAGAACACCTTCAATTGAAGTTATGGCTCAATTGCCCGATATGGCGGGATCGACTTGCAAATCTGTTTTCGCGACAAACTCAGCAAAGTTTTTGCTTCGATCGATTCCAGTAATGTCAGTTAAGATAGAGGCAATAAAATACTCATATCACGCAGGTAGACAGGATAATATCGTTATAGTCATAGATTTATTGCCATTTAATTCACGCACTATTTTTGGCAGGCCTACGTCAAAAGAGACAGACACCGCAGAACACCGTCGTTTTGTGCCAGAACAGCAGCAATAAACTCACATCTAAATGCGAGCGACGTATTCGAGCCAAACAAAGCTGTTCGTTTCTTTCACCAGCTTCCAACATTCCTCGTCCGATGAAACCTGATCCAAAACAAAGCGCATGCATTGAACCTGCGAAATGCGATAACCCTCGATTGAGACCATCGCGAGAACTACTCCTACTAATTTCACCTCCCAATTTGCGAAGCAGATCATATTTAAAAATAATGCGAGTATTGAAATCGGCGTCGTTTGACAATATTGTTCGGCGCTCCGTTTCCTCCGTACAATGGTCGTAAAGCGCATGTGAGATCGGCCATTATATGCTCATTTGAGGGTAGTATTGTGCTCGTCTCGCGGCGACACTCGTGTGTTTCCGGCGCGGCGCTGCACCAATTAGCTGTTTGTGCGGTTGTCGGTAGAACAATGGGCTTGGAATGGTACTGCAAGCCGCCTCGTCTCTACTCGCACTCACAGGCGATATCTGCCCGTATTGTTGTAAGACTAGGGGAGTATGGCTCCGTATTATAAATGTGACTGGATTTGCAATGTTTTACGAATTCATTAGTGAATATCATTGATGGGGAAAACATGCTTTACTAGTGATATTACAAAGTTCTGGTTCTGTTGATACTTTCACAGGTTTGACTTTTTACAACAGAGTCTAATCATGACTTCTTGTTTGTTCCTAATACCTCAAATTAATTCACTATAATATAACCACCTATATCTAAAGATAGTTTGTCCGGTACCAACAAACAAGTGCCTTACATCTTACATCTATGTTTACATATTCAAACGGGTTCATCTTACCCAGATCACATTAGTCCAGTAAGTCTCGTCCTAAATATTAGATGAAGCAGGGTATCATTAGCTGGTAATCTGCATGATGCAGTAATGCCGGCGTCGTGCACCACTGAGCCATGCGCGCCGCCACGTGGCCTGATCACGGGCTTTTGTTACATTATTGTTTAGGGGTGCGATAATGTACATGGAAAATATTGATAGAAAAGTCAATAGCAATACTTACAAAACATATTTATATATTTAAAAAAAAAAATTATATTTCTTACATAGGATATTGAATAAGATGACAAAAATTCAGCAGATAGTATTAGGAATGGTATCCTTAGATATCACTATTTCAGTTTTTTTTAATCTTATTCGAAAACGTTGTTTCTTTCGCTGTTACTAAATAACTATTTTCAACATGGACCATAGCCCAAAAACCTGAGTAAAATAACAAAAAGTCTACTACATTTTTGTAACATTTTTAAACATCCCCTAAACTTACAATGAAGTAGCAACCCTAGTAACTGGTCCGGGGTGTAATTGTCAAATGAGCGGCGCGGATCAAAGGACTCGGCGAATCCACGCTTTTTGATAATGTGATAAGTTTCGCGAACGATTATCTATGGGTGCGGCCAGAGATGTAGCGGAATAGAACATGTTGAAAAATGAATCTCAAACTTTTAAAAAGTGTTTTTTTTTTAAATTATACACGTAAATTAATACAGAAAAATTACTTATTCATATATGTGCATATGGTAATATACAAAATAGACATTTATTAATTTTTATAATTCATACAAATAGTAACTTACCATTCATGTCATATGTTGATTAAAAACTGCATTGTGTTTTATAATGTTCATTTGTTGAATCAGATAGAAGCAAAGCAAAGAGAAATTAAAATAAGTGACGTACATGCCTTATTCTCAGCAGTTGGCGATAGCGAGTTGATGAAGATATAAAAATTGTGTTTTTTGACATATTACTAAGACGGTTACTATTGGCACAAAGGTTGGCACAAAGGTTGGCACTATGTACCTAAGTATCTAATCATCTAATTGAATAATTACAAAGATGTGTCCGTCAATCAACTAGTAAAAAATCTCATTGATTGTAAACAACAGATGTCAAGTTTTTACTAAAATTATTTCAAAGAAAACTTTGTAACGGAGTCTTATACAGCTAGTTAACAAAACAAGACGTTTGTAAAAACTATTTAGTAAATATGTTAACTAATAAATGTTAAGTCAACAAATTTTATACAGCATAGGTAAACGTTAAGATAGTCTGTTGGTTTATTTATATGTTTGTCGTATTTCACGTTGCCACGGCCCTCCGTGGCAACGTGAAATAGGTACGACAAACATCATGATCATCATGATCTTCAACATGAAAGTAGTGTAGGATGGCGGCACGATAATGTCATCGACTAGATATTATAGGCCGGACAAAGTCGAGTGTAGCAACTAGTTTGATACTAAAATGATTAAAAGTTTTCTAACAAGGCCATCCTGCAATTACAGTACTTAACTAGACTAGAAAATAAAGTGGAAATAAAAGCACCTGTGCTATTCATTTAACCATTTATAATTGGGGAGTAATGGTGCCTCCGAGGTCGGGGCAAAAAGGCTTCGTTATACTTTGCTAACACTACGTAAATGTAATGAAATTACTTAATTCTATTTTAATGGTGTCGGTTTAACTGCGAACCATGTATCGTAATGTAACACGAAACGCCATTATAGGATTTGGTAATGGAAAATGAATTAAAACATAAATGATTGATTTCACATTTATTTACGATTCAATTATACAATTTTATGGGTAAGCCCTTTAATTGATGAATATGTTTGGCCATGTTGCGTCATATTAAATTTTACAATCATTTACTAGATGCAAACCAGTGGCTTAGAAATTAGTAAAATGGACGTTTTGTAGCACACAACCATACATTTCCTTTTGCGATTCGTTGTGATAAAATTTTAAAACGAATAGAAAATGATCGTAATAATATGAAATCTTTGCAACCCTCATAGAAAATCGCTCGTCGTTGAACCAACTTCTAAACGTCGACAGGAAGGGTAGCTTACGTAGAAAGTATCGAATGGGGTAATTTGTCTTTTGACACGAGCAAATTACGTGAAATGCCGTACTGCCAGTAAAAGATTGCAAAACTTGGCATGAAGATATAAAATTAGGAGCACGCGGTGAATTTGCTTTGGTATTATTTTCCATGTTTAAAATTGTTATGGAAGTCGAAGCTAATTTTAGTTTTCCCAATCAATAAAATTATCAGGTATAAAATCTTGATGTAATAAGCAAGAAAATTATCTTAATCTTCATTGGTGGTACTAGCAGCTACTTCTACTACTCCTGGGCAATTTCATTAATCCTGACTGTCCCGATATTAGAGTTCGTTATAAGAACTTACTTACTTAGTAAGTTCTTCGTTAATTTATGGAATATTTTTGCCCAAGTAAGCTATGCTTGACTGAGCTCAATATAGTAAACAAACTAAAATATTATCTTTAAGTCCGTGAAGTTAACAGTCCGTTCACACGTCTCGCGTTCCAATAACAGCGCACGGTAATGACTTCCCAAAGTTTTCACATTCAAAACGTTATTAATGTTTATTTGATTAACAAAAAAACTGGCCCCTGCCGTCCTCAACAATTAGGCGTAGCAGCGATCCGCTTAGCCACAATGGGCTAAATAAACCGAGGCCTAAACGGAAGCTTCTTAAACTGTTTTCTAAAAACAGTTCGGTCGTTATCACTCGGGTACTGACGGGCGCACAAAGAGCCTCGACGTGTCGGCTACCGAACGCTTTCGACTATTATAACTTTATTTATTTTATTTTATTCCTATTCAGACAGTTTCGGGCTCGGTAAGCAATGAGTAGCGGTTTTTACCACAGCTCTATAATGATAGGAACGGTTTATTTTCGGTTTGTGTCGATAGTTGACGTGCAGATGGTTGTTTGTTCATTGTCAGTAATAGGATACACGATGTTGCGGTTGGACAGCTCTTAAGCTCTTAGCACTTTTTGTACGGAGCTAACTCGTGGAAAATACATTCTAGCACTTAGGTATTGAAACAAGCGCAATTTTTTTTTGTGAATTCAATCAGAGTATGGCGACTCTGACTATCAGTCCCCATACATTTGGACGTTAATTGATGATACTATTTGTAAACAAATAAACATTGTTGTTACGGAACTTACTGTCTAAGAAAAAGAGAATCTTGAAGTGTTCTATGATTTTATTAAGTAATTAGGTATAGTGACGAGAATAATTTGATTTAAATATGATCAGTCTTTTTCTACAATCGGTTAAAAACTGAACTCTATTCTGCAAAGTATATAAGTCTCTCGTTACATAGACTCTTCTAAGTACATATCCTGTGACCGTTGAGTCCCAAATAGCCGTCATCCTGACTGCAATGAGGAAGGCGATGATTGGCGGATGCCAGCTCCTCCCGCCGTCAATCTATATTGACCACTCCACAGACAGTACCCTCCACTAGGATTTTTTTAAATCTGGGATCAAGTTAGTTTACTAAGATTAGGTTGCTTGTCTCGTTTGTTTTACGTCAACGCTATGCATGTTAAGAAGACACATACACAAAATTAGGTAGATAAGGTAAGGACTAATGAAATGAAATAGCCGAATTTTGTAAAGTACTAGCCTCGTTTGAGAACCAGGTCGTATCTAGGACATAGGTTTTATATTAGACCACAGTGTCGCTTAGGGTACAAATACCTGACATACATCTTTCTATAGTAGGAAGGTATTATCTTATCTAGTAGGTATAGCGAGTTGTAGCTGTTACCTGCTAAGTACTGGAATACGTCTCCATCCCTCTTTGTGGACAGTCTTTTGTGCTATTTTGGTCTAATTCTACCTCGACCTTTGTGGTATGTTTGTAGATCAAGAATGGAATTTACAATGACAGATATACTTAGCTACGCAGATATATACGTATCTATTAACATTACCAAGTACGAGTACAATTTCAGACATACATGCATTATGCAATAAAAAAATAAAGAGTCCCATAAAAATAACATACTATTTCAGTCAAATCTAGAGTAAATAGGTATTTTCTAGGTAAGCGTGTTACTCCCTAGGCTGCAGCAATGCTTAACATCAGGCAGGCTGTAGTCAAACGCAAACCTATTCCACGTAAAAAAACATTGTTAAGATACTAGTAAGTGCAATAAATTGTTAAGTAACCAATCGATTTCCCCAATAGTTTATTTTTCCAAAGCACGTGTCTACGTCAAGCTGATATAAAAAGAAACAATTTAAAGCTGACAGAAGCTCATTGAACAGCGAAACGTATTCAAATATCGAAAATTGTTGACAAATTAAGTTCCCTGTCCGGACTCGAACTCCCTTACCACTTGAGAGCGAGACTCGACGAAATTTGACTGCCTGGCAACATTACAACTACCCTTCTCTCAAGAGATTTGATCATTATTATAAATGTAATAGATACCAAAATGCTTTGTCAAATATACTCACAGATGTATTTCTAATTTTGTATTGTGATACGAAGGGACGGCACACAGCCGTTCGTTTTACTAGTTACTCAATTAGGCCCTTTGTATTTGTTTATCTGAGTTTGTATAGCGTTAGAAAAGGACACCCTCTTCAAAGTATTTGAGCTAGAAGGAGAGAGCGTATGCAAAGTAATTTGAGACAGTTCTTTTCACCGGCGAGGTAATAGGTTCCTATTTTGAATGGCAACACGAAACGGCGGGAAATGCATTTAGACTTTTTTCGCTTTTCTTTTTCTAATTTGTGTAATGGCCACGGTTGAGAATTTTCTTTGATACGTTCCCGTTTTGGTAAACGTTTGAAGATTTCTGGTTTTGATTACTGTTTGCTCGGTGGCCGTACAATTAGTTTTACGTTTACTTTCTGGTGGAATCGAATGAAAATTAAAAAGTCCGTGTTAAATTGAAATCTCTTCTCTCGATTAGGTGTTAAATTGAAATCTCTTTTAGGAAATTTTTTTGGTCCATCATCGGCGTTATCTAATAAAATGTGTTCAACATTTCACAATCAATTTGATTCGAATATTGTTGGGGTCTTTGTACAAGCATTCTATTGACACTTGATATTTTATTCGTATCACACCCTAAGAACGTGACAAAAAGTTATGCGGCGCTAGGAGCATGACATATTACTATTTACCCAACGATACACTATATATTATAAATAATACTACTACTTTCCGTACAGACACTAACACTTATCTTCAGATTATATTTTAAACAACTTCAAAAAAGGAGACCCTCAATTCTTCGAATGTTTTTTTTGTTGATGTGAAGCGATAACTTTTCCTGCCGAAATAAATATATTTATTGAAATCTATTAGCTATGCATGTGTAATATGTGTAAGTATGTGTTCAACGATATATGTATGTGTATAATATTATTTTAAGAAAATCTAAATCTCAACAAACTCCATAAAAAGATTATCCTAAAGTTGAAAAGATGCAAAAAGCCACCCTTTGGTTCCCCCTATGATTGAGTCGCTGTCTATGGATAGAGCAAATACAGTAATACCTCATGCGATCGCAACCTTCGTCGTGAATCGTGAGGAGTTCTAAATTCAACTTGTGACGCTTATTTTGAAATGCATGACTGATTGGAAGGGGGGAAATGTAAAAATATTCGAGGTGTTGTTAAAGACCCAAAGCACCATACAAACAAAGATTTTTATCTTTGAAAATTTGAATAGACATACCGACCATTCTGACTAGCGATCACTTAGTACTACACTTAAACAATTTTACACAAAGTTTCTATTATAATAATTTATTGCTAAGTTGCCACTTAAAAAGATTTAAATTCTAAAAAAAAAAAAAATTGGAAACTTCGATCCAAACAATGTAAGTGCCAAGAAAGTTCTCCATCGGTCCCACGTGAAATCTCACTACACAATACTGTAAACGGCAACAGAATATAATTTAAATGTTGACTTTGAACCGATTGCCTCTCGCCTCGAGTGCTGTTTACAAAATACGGCTAAATCGAGTGAAAGCCCAACCCTTTTGTCTTTCCCCTCGTCCTGGCCACTTCATTAGAGGACCCTTACATTTATAGCCGCTTTTAAAACTCTATATGGGAATATTACAATTTTTAAATTGAGAACTTTACATTTTTATTCGCGACGGTCAATTGTTAATTGACTTTGTATCGAAAGAGTTTCGACACTTTAGGTCATATTAGGGTGACTTTTGTTAAGGGGTCGATTGTTAACTACGTTTTAGTTCTGAATCGATTGACTTGTTTGAAACAATGATCAGCCGTTGAAATGGGAATTGTTAACATTATATTTATGTATTTAATTGTGAGTGCGTTTTTGATTTTGAATTTAGCTCTCGTGGGAAAAGTCAAGATTGAAATTGCAGAATTGTTATTGAAGGTAATAAAATTCATTCAATGATTCCACTCAAAGAACTTAGCCCAGATTTTGACGGGAAAAAATATTTCTAAGATTAGAAGTGAATATGTAAATTCTAAGGCTAGATTGCGCTATGTGGAACGTTTCGTAATGCAAGAAACCTAAAACTAAGAAAAAAAGGCGACTCAAATCTCCACCATCTAACTAGACTAGTATCTTCACCAATCCCAGTTCGAGTCACGTACAGATGCCAGTTTTTTCGCCGGACTCATTAGCGCGCGTGGATTTGGCCGCCGCCGCTGCATCGTTAAATGTTCCAAGTACCCTCAGTCTCTCTCCACGCGGCGATACGCTGTCGACGATGGAGAGACTGTTGGAAGACATTTTGGCACGCTCCTGACAGGGAATTTGGACCCGATTTTAGGTTTTGTGTCTATGAATAAACAATATCTAGTATAGAGAGAATTTTATCGAAGAAATACGACGACATTTTAGCACGCTCCTAACATGGAGTTTGGCCCTGATTTTAGGTGTTGTTGTATTGTTCAATTAATCTGTTACTTATGTAGTTTTCATGCAAGGATTTTAATTGCTTTTTATAGATATACCTAATATTAAAGCTTGAGAAAAAATATATTGCATCCACTACTTACCTACATATAAGTTGCGGTTTTTGTACCATTGATATTGTATTCAATTTCTAAAAGTGAGATCTAATGATAAGATTTAATCAGAATCAGACTGTATCACCTCACGCTGTTACAATACAGGGTTGAAATAAATGAAACCTTCAAAAGGTAAATAACCTACAATAAAAGATTCTAAGAACTTAATTTTCTTCGATGTTTGGGAATCCAAAAATACTGCTCACATTAGCCAGTAGGCCAATTTTGTTTTTCATATATATTCGAAAGTCGTAGTACTTACAATAATGTATCTGATATTTGATGTGCACTATAACCACTACTGTCATACCTACAATATGGATAGCATATTTATTTATCAGTAGTCCTGTATCTATACCTCCATCTGTCTTCCCACACCGTCTTGCGAAAGTGTCTTGACATTTGAACCCAGTGTTTGAAATAATATCTCACACGAAGCGAGGCTCCATTGACAGCTGATTTGGTGGCCAGACGTAAGAGAGACACATGAAATCTCCTTGGGTCAGCGTCCGACTAACAACATTTTAATTTAAAAAAAAAAGCTGGACTCCCTCTTCTGGATCGTTTGGATGAAAATAGCAATATCACTCAAGGACTGGGGTCTGCCATACAAAAATCACTCAGTCGAAGAACAAACATACTTAGTAGCGTGCAAAAAAAAAACCGACAAATACACTTCGGCTTCGAACAATGGCCAAACGTTTATTGACTTGACTTCTTATAGTTGAAAAAATCAGTACCCCAATATAATTTTACCATAAAACTGTACTATTACTAAAATTTTAATATGATAGGGGTAAACATCGTTTTAATTTAACCCCTCAAATCATTAAAATAATCAATAACAATAATAATCTTCAATTATTTCTTTAAAACAAACATAGCTAAAAGTACCTACTTCTTTATTTGCGTCACATCTATTTTCCTAATCCTAACAAAAAGAGTTTGCGTAACAAAAAAAACAGAGCGTAAAAATGACTTCCTCTAAAAGGATTACCATTCATTTCTGTTTTCTTTTTCACGAACCAACTGTAGAGAGTCGTGATTCAATAAACGTTAATTTAAAAAAGACAACAACGTCATTGAATTAGAGCTACTTGATTGTCCTCGGAGAGTTGCTTTTTATTAATTCCAGTTTATTTTTATAAAACTCAGATTGCGATACACTGATTTTGGAACGATAACAAAAATATATCTGAATAGAATAAATACTGATTTTAGGAACAGTAACTTTTCTTCGAGTTGTTTTATAAGTTCAGTTTAGTTAAGCGCCTTCTCATTCGTTTTTTTATTTTATTTTGTACATGAAAAAGTAATAGGTACTTAACTGAAACGTATTTATTTTTATTGTAATTTTACAATAAAGTCTTTTTATTTCTGCTTTATGTTACTCATAGATTACGCTACGATAAAAAGGAAGTAAGTGATAAGTATGGAGTATGTTCTTATGAGAGTGGCGAACTCTAGAGTCAAGAACTATCAAACCACCCGAATTATCTCTAACTTGGCTTCACAACTGCAGTACATATTATGTCAAAATGCTGGGAAGCAGGTATCTTAGTTTATTCACTACGCTTTAATTTCTGTCTCAAGTAGCATCCAGACCAAAATTCCTCCTCAACTAGAGCGGAGTTAAATAACAAAGGCAGCCAGCGGAGCGAGTAACGCTGTTATTGTAGAGTTCCGTTCGTCAAAAATACGAGTAATTTTAATTGCGCTGCTGATGGAGGCACATTATCGCGTTACTCACGCCCGTGGTCGCAGCCCCCGGTGTCGGCAGTCGGTGCCAACGTGGCCAGATTTATCATAGTGGAGTTTTGGGATATTATCAAAATTTTCTTTTCTGTAGGCAACTGTTTTACACATAACGTGAAAAGTTTTGATTAATTTTGGTTAACAACAGTAATAGTTTTAAGATCTACACTAATGACATGTTTTTCAAGATATGTGTGGATTTGCACTCGCTTAGCGGTGAAGGAAAACATTCTGAGGACATCGTAATTTTTCAGGAACACAGAATTTGAGATCAATTATCTCAGCCAGCGTCATCTTCCAAATTGCAGATATCAGCCCATAATATTTTAAATACAACGTCTGTCTTTAAATGTTCCAATATGCAGACGTACAACATTAGTAAGGCAATCTGTGCGGGTTTGATTGAGCCACAATATGTCCCCCGGATTGAGCCTGATTCGATTTGTCTGCTTCGGCATCATGTCTGCCGCAATAATATTGCTTTGATAAATTACACCGAATTCTTACTTAGATGTTGTGTTTATTTTAGCGCTAAAGAGTTAAAATAGTGTTGCTCTTGTGTAATTTGTTTTTGAGGTACCAATAAGTATGTGGAATTTCGCTATAATATGTACATTTTATAAAATACATATAAGTATGTTTGTAAAGTTATACTTACGTCAGTTTTTATCAGTAATCTTGCAAATATTAGTTATTAGATCATCAGTAAACACAAAAATATCAAAACCACTTCTTCTAAGAAGGAGCTAAAATCTCCTGGCCGCATTTAGTACATACCTAGCAATACACTTAAGTAAGTAAAACCATAATTTCTTTAATAGTTCTCATATAAAAATCAGCTATCTATTCCAATAGCTTAATAACTACGTACCTACTTAGTCTCAGTGGGTTGTATATTTGTCTCTGGTTGGTAACGACATCAGTTCGGTCCGCCGACGCCCAATATTGGCGCGCCGCGGGGCAGGCTCACAATATCGTGCTTGTATCAAATATGTATTGTGGAAATAAGTAAGATCGTAGTATCCAGAAAAGGAAACTGTTACTGTTAAAATCTGGTTAAGTTCTCTCTGTCGTCTCTAATCCCAGTCTGTATTTAGATGGATGACCAATCCGTCCAAAGATTGACCACATCGACGGTACGTGGACGAGGAGAATGAAGAATACGAGTATTAATTTGGAATAAAATGGAATTGATTTAAGTACATGAATGATAAAGAAATAAGATATTTAATCCATTTGACCTATTTCAAAGAGATCATCTACAGAAAAACTTGAAACTATTTTAATAAAATAGAGCTGCTGATTTCATTCTTTTCTTTTTACTTTTCTTCAAATAAAAAGAAAATAATCTACACAAGTACCTTAATTCAATTACAATGTCCAAATTACTAAACTCATGACGACAAACTTCCCATCTGGTAACCCGACGCGGGTCCCGGGGTCTATTAGGCCCGACGAGAAAATAACCGAATGTTTCACGGCACGCTGCAGCGGGGGCGGGGGTAGCTTTAACTGTCTGCTGATTACGTGAATAAGTAATGTGAGACGGGACGCTGAGCTGATTACATCTGATTTGAACTTGTGATATCTGAAACTACAATACCTACTTGTGGAATTGCGGAGACGAGGATGTTTTTAATTTCTTATTATTGACTCAATTTTAATATGTTGAGTGTATCGTTTTCAACATTTTTAAGCCATTTCAAAAGCCTTCTAAAAGGCTTGATTTAAATTCTTGCCAGAAGAGTTTGCCCTCTTATTCGTTAAGAAGAACATTTTTAAAGGTACAGGACAATATGATCTAGTAAGATAGAAGAAAGGTTGTGTTGAATAGAGGATTTATAAATAAAACCTGTTTTTGTACAATTATTATTCGTATATATTAAGTTCAGTAAATAATATCTAAAGGACACAACATTGCATTTGTGCACGATTTCAAACATGGTTTTATAATATTTACTCTTATCTCTAAAACTGATCTCAAGCTTTAACTGATGTTAAACATTAGATCAACATTTTCCCCAAATTTCCATCTCTCAGTGGCTTGTTTAGAGACAGTCTCAAACGGTTTATAACCTCATTGTTTAGTAATTAAAGTGTCCTCGGCGGAGTATGGCCGTGTAACTGCTACTAGCAGTGATCGAATCATGTTGGCTGTAGAGCGGGTCCCAGAGACACAGGCTAGCTGCGCAGGGTTGATTGCTCGCCTCGGGCGGGACTGGCGGCGGTACTAATAACTTGAAATTTGTACGCATTTTTGGTGAATGATAATAATATTTATTACAAAGGTATCAGATAGCATGTAGAAAAAATCCAAATAGGTCATTCGATAAATTTATGTAAAAATGTGAGGGTTGTTATTATATTAAGTTGTTATTTTTTGCCTTTAATTTCTTAAGAGAAGCAACAATAAAGATTATATTTTCTTTTGAGTCTGTAAGATCACACGTGAATTACTTTTATTTTGCGGGCATTTTATTCCTTTGAACTAAAATTTTTTTATTTAAGAACGTAGCAAAATGTCGCTATGTGTTCTCTGAAAATTACTCCAGCTGAGTGTACTTCGTCTGTGGGTAATTAAGTTGTTTCGTGAGCTCATCTAGTACAAAGCATCGTTTACGTGATAGTCCGCGCCGGTACATCCGCTGTATCCAAACACAATATAATTCATAGACACCTAATTAGATCTGCGCATGAGAACTAAGCGTGATACTGCCACGGCGTCAGCATTTCTAGTTTTCTACCAAGTAACTTCAGGACTTTAGTATCAACGTTTTTATTTTATGTGAAATTTAGTAATTTATTAATTATTTGTAGATGCTCGCTGCTTCGTTAGCATACTCGTTGCTACTGAATAAAAAGTAACCTGTCATTTTCAGAACCCTGCAGGTACTATTACCATACAAAAAATCACCATGATCCGCTATTTGTAGTTTTATGTATGTATTGCGAGTACGAAATGGTTTATGTAGCATTTGTCCATTACAAATTTGAAGTTGTCATGAGGTGTTCACTAGTTGTATGGCCGTTGTTAGTACCGCTTTGAACACGACCTCCGTACCGCGAGTAATCCGGTTAATGCAGCCCTTATTACCGCGAGATTGTTTTGGATATTGTGGCTAAATTACACTCATACTTCACCCCGAGACTGTTTAGATGGATATGATGGAGATTTGCTGTAAAGACACTTGATATCTTTCAAATAATAGGAGTTTCATACAAAACAATCAATTCAATTTCAAAATATCTTTATTTACATAAACTTAAGCTAAATGTACAATGCCAGTGTAGATTTTAATCATCTTGAATGAAATCTTTACTTTATAATGTACTTGTTTAAGATATTAAACCCACTTATTTCTTTAACTTGGGACCTATGAAAAAAAAAACATGAATAATACAATTTCTTGCGACAGTTGTTGAATCTTAAATCAATATGAAGGTGTATTAAAGCTAAGCAAGTAAGCCTTTTACATCGATGTTACTAGATCAGAATTGCTATCATCATTATCAGCCGAAACTGTAGCACACACATCAAAAAAATAATACATAGTACCTATTAAATCCGTTATTTTTATTTTTATTTTTTTCATTTCTAAGGTGACTTAGGACCTAGGAAGTTTGACTACGTCCGCCTGATGTTCAGCATCGCCATAATACGACTATTAGGTATACTTTACTGATAAATATGAATTTGCCGGCTAATAAGTACTAAATTACTATAAGTATACGTAGTAAAATATACAAACTTACTTTATTCCCTACTTGTTTATAGTTCCGTGGCAGTTAGCAATAGATTACCGCCATATCGGAACAAAGCTGTTATTTATGCAAAGTAACCGCCGTGTTGGTTTGTACGTCGTAATATTACAGCTTTATTTTATACTTTACTTACTCGTAGGTGTTCTTAATTAATGAACTGAATATTTAAAAGGAAATACTTAAACTGAGGATGTAATTGGAGAATCTTTCCTCATCTTTTGTCTGTAGTTTCAGAATGTTGGCTGTAATACTTTTTTATCTATACTAATATTATAAAGCTGAAGAGTTTGTTTGTTTGTTTGAACGCACTAATCTCAGGAACCACTGGAGCGAATTGAAAAATTCTTTTTGTGTTGAATAGACCATTTATCGAGGAAGGCTTTAGGCTATATAACATCACGCTGCAACTAATAGGAGCGGAGAAACAATGGAAAATGTGGAAAAAACGGGGAAAATTATTCATCTTTGAGGGTTTCCGTTGCGTGCGCTGCGAAAACGGTTCAAGTCGTGGATAACAGCTATAATTAATTTATAAAGCTGAAGAGGTTGTTTGCAAAAATAAATATGATGCCCAAAACAACTATTCCACGCGGACGAAGTCGCAGGCACAGCTAGTGATATGATATTCGTCGTGTATCTCATAACTAAATGTCGTCTTTTTCTAGCTGAATTGATTGATTAAGGGAGTGTTGATATTTGTTGTTGGGGTGACTACGGCAGATGTTGCAATTGATAATGTTATCTGCTGGATTGCAGGATCAAAACTATTGGCAACTTTGAAGTACCTATACAGACAGTGTTTTATTTCTACCCTTTTTTCCTCAATTAAATACAAAATTTCATCATCATCATCCGCCCGTTATCGCCCCCTGCTGAGCATAGGCCTAATACAAAATTTGAATTGGTATGATTACCTATACAGCCAATACGTATATTTTCTTCTTCTTAGGAACAAACTCTACAATACCTACCATTTATCTGTCAAAGCGTCATTTCCGCAAGTTGTGCTCATTACCCGTCGCCTAACAAGGATGTGACGTAATGAAGTGGCCATCGATGTATTACCATAATGACCGTTAGACCATTGACTATTGTTTCATAAGGACTCGGCAGATGCAGGGTAAAGCTGATGTTACATGGGATGCTTGAAGTAGTAGATGTTTATAAATGTTTTTGGATGTTTGTTTCCTTGAGACATTCATGGTGAAATATAGTTATGTACTACTTATACTTTAAGGATAATATAATTTCAAAAATAAGAAACGATAAATGATATAATCTTCAATAAAATCTTTGTTCTATGTATAAATCTGTGGCTGCTATGATAAAAGGTGTGGAGTGTCCACCCACCAATGTAAGAGAAGAATAAATTTGACCTTTAATTTAAATTTAGTAACTTAATTTCAAACTCTGTTAGTTATTAATAAACAATGAAGTATAAACTATGTAACAGTTTCTTTTATCCTGACCAAACATTTTATTATTTTTGTTTGTTTTTGTACTTTCATCATTTTTAAACACATCGCCTTTATTATTCTCAATATTGTGTCCATCCGAGATGTCTATATGACCAGTCCTAACTACTTAAATAAAGTGATCTTCCGATCAATTGACGCGTGTGACAGTTCAGAGACAATTAGAGAGTACATTTTTGTGTTTTTGCTTTTATTGAGTCAATTGTTCGAGTCACAACCTTTAGTTAGGTTGTTGTGTAAGAAACTTAACTTGGTCGCATAGACAACATAATTCAAACACTCGTAATTATCTACTTTCTAAACAAACCATTATGTATCAGTATTTATGACTAGTTCATGGCTACTAAGTAGTATACTGGCTTACTGGCCTGATGGCTTAGTTGGTAGTGGCTCTGCCTTCTAATCTAGAGGTCGCGGGTTCGATTCCCGCATGACACAAGTATTTATATGTACTTTAAAAATGTATAATTACTTGTGTTAAGTCTGTTCGTTTGTATGTATAATAAGTATGTATTTACAAAAGAAAAGTATATAAGTACATATTATATCCGTTATCTAGTACCCACGACACAAGCGTTTGCTTAGTGTGGGGCTAGATGGCGCTGTGTGCAATGTCCCGGAATATTTATTTATTATTAGTATTCAAAATAATTCAGATGTGTTGCTCAGGTGTATTTAATTATCATTCCTAATGTAGCTATAGTAGGTATTATTGCTGTGTGACTGATATTAGGTACAAATTTGTAGAACATATTTAGTGCAGCAAAGAATAAAATAGAAGTCATTTGAGTATTTTGGAATTACATCCAAAAGCCAACTTGTAAATCGCTAAAGCTAAGGTAACTATGCATATGCTTTTATTTATTTATTTATTTTATTTATTTATTTATAATGGTACACAAAACAGAATGTGTTCACAAATAAGCTAAGTATACTTTCAAAACTGGTTTTGATCCAGAACAAATTCCTAAAATAAGTGTACACAGCTTGAACAACATAAATGCGATTAATTATTTCAAAAACCTGAGTTAGATAAGGTATATATATTATATATTGTATATATATATATATTTTATATTTGATAAGGTACTTATATATTTTATTATTAGTTTTTTTAAAATATTTTAGCATATTTAGTAGTAATAACCGGCCAGCAATCACGTCAATAATTATGTCTAAAGTTAGCTCGACAATAAAAAAAAAAACTAATTTCCGACATAATTATTGACGGTTATTACAACTAAATTTAATCGTGCCTTACGGGAACAGTGATTTTAGTGTATATTGTGGGGTTTATTTAATATAATGTCTTTGTCTAATCAATATAGTAATGCTGTGTTTGGAATCTAATTGGCGAGGTTAAAAGGTTTAACTCCGTTCTAGCACTTAATTACAGTTGTTAAATTGATTGCTTAGACTTTTAAACACATGACATCATGTTGTAATTTCTTAGGTCTTAAAAGCTTAGCAAATAATATTAAGTACATTAATAACATGGGGTTTTGTATCTACTTAACTGTTTAAGAAGTAAAAACTAGGAATAAGTTAAATACCTATTTGATTTGTTTCCATCATGTAAAGTTATACCAACAAAATCAGAGTGGGTGGCGAAAACGAATTATAAACAGAAGCATGTAACTTGAATTAAATTGAGAAAAAAACATGTGTCTATAATTCTAATAAATGCAAAACCAAATTTAAGTTTAACAAAACATCAAAAACTCATTATCATATCAGTATCAGGGCGCTATCATGAAAGAGATGCTTGTGATAAGCAACGTGCAGTGATATCCATCGGTAGATTTATTCGACACCTCTCGGCCACGCCTCCACGCTGATGTATCAGGGCTAACCACCGCCTTGCATCCTGGACGTTTGGGACTTGGAGATTGATTTTGCATCAAAAAGATTTGAAGATAACATTTCTGGAATAATGTACTAATTAACATATTGGAAAAAATCTGATTACAATAATACAAGCACAATCATATCAGTCACTAAAGTTTTAAGCAAGTTTATATAAAAAATAGCAGTTTGGTACCTACTAGTTCTCAGTTCCCCTGAAACTATAACTAGGCGGTCTTCAAGTGAGTGCTAATCGGTTACTTCTAGACAAGCGAGCTATAAATCGTAGGCCTAACATCAAGCGAGTTGTGGCCAAGCGAATAGCGTGTACTTTGCATAAAAACGCTAATTGATGTCAAGTTGTGTGGCTTGTGTCAGTTTTTATTTTTTAAAGTTAATCTTAAATTATATTTATTTTTGAAATGAGTATACGACATTTAATGTATTTACTTATGTTGTTTTTTATTATTATTTTTCGTTTCAAGCAAGCTGAAAGGCAGACAGTCAGAACAAGACACATCTCCGCACATTAGTGACTCCCTGCGGCTACACTCGCCTATCATTGCCGATACTTACTTCTATCGGCTTATAATTACTGCACGAAGGTGTTACTTTTGTTGTACCATCAACAATTCTTCATACATCTACCAACTTATCTTTGAACTGCTTGATGGAGCCATTGTGATATTTATTCAAGAAATTTGATCGGATTTTTGTAGTTCTACGTTTTTACCAATATTATAGATTTGTTGGTTGAAGATTGAGATGTTATATTTAGTTTTATTTATGCAGTGCCGTTGGCACGGGGTGTTTAGTCGATCGCATCTCTCGAAGTGATTAAGACATCCATATCTTAATAATACGGCCATTTGGTCGGATAATAACAGTTTTACTCGAACGCTCGACGTAAATCAAACTTTTTGGATCGAAGTTGCAGCCGCACTCTTATTTTGATACTTACCTTCCTATTACTGAGTATTTGATATGTATATCCGACTATTAGGGTTATTTATGTCGAGATAATAGCTGCATTAACTTTTGAACAACTCATGCGAGATAAAATAATTTTGTCTACTAATATTATGATTAGTGTCAGTAAAGAAATAAAAAAAAATGTAGTAAAGACACAATATGCTAGTTTCTTTATTTAAAGATTTTACCTAAAAATTCAATAGTTTACCTAGGCCACTGTTCATAAAATATTATAATATCTATTGCATTACCCAACTTTACCACTTATTTACTCCATATATAAATGATCTTTTATCAACTCACCATCAACAATATAAAAGAAATCCCAGCCTTCACCTACCACCAGTAATAACAATCAGATTACCTGCATAGAATATGAGCTCTGCAAAGTGGTACATTACACACGCCGCATTTGATATAACTGGTGAACTCGCGCTGAATTTTTATATTTTATTTCACCCCTTGCAACAGAGTGAAAAAGTTTTCATATTCGTGCCCAGAATATCGAGTGATACTAGTCTGGATTTTTTGATATATGGATTGAAAAAGTCGTATTCTCAGTGATTCTGATTGACTACTTTTTTTTTCACATGAATAGTTGAAGCTATTGGTTTAAAATAGGTACCAATTGATCCACCACCAAATGAGTTTTTTAAACACAAATATACCTACTTTAAAAAAAAAATCAGCTAGTATTTTGAATAGTTTACATTCAGGTATACCACCTCTTTGCTAATCGAGTAGGTGATTGCAACCTCAATTGATACACATAAGTTTACAACCATAACTTGCCATTTATTTTTCATCTTGCAAGGGGTGTGTTCGTATATCGATTTCGTAACAAAGGAGGTAATAAAAGGTCCGTGAGTATTTGTGTGTGTGAATTTGTACGAGTGTGTGTGTGGGCGGAAGAGCCACCGCCTAGGGCAGGGGCGGGCGGATGGGATATTTATTGACAATGAGATAGTCTGCCCCAAATATCTTCATTAGCGAATTGTTAACGCACGTTGGATTTGTGTAGATGAGACTTTAAACATATATTAAGATATTTTGTTTGATTCAGTTACTTGCAATGGGTGTTTTTAATTAATACAAGCGGCTGACATATTATTATAGTTATTCATTTATAAAGTAAGTAATTATTTTTATAGTATCCTACGATTTTGGCTTTCTGATGTTTTTTTAAATTAAATGTAATTGGCTCAGATTACAATTTCACTGAACTTAATATCAACTAATTATTTTTCAATTTGATGATACACCTATTTAACTATGAATCATTTGCTATTAACACTTTCTTCTTATTACAAATCCGAGATGTAAAACCGGAAACCCCATTGTATCACTTTGAAAGAGAACATTTTAACATAAGATCGGAACTATAGAGGCTTCCTTCCTTCTTAAGAATGAAATAAGAATAAATATATAATCCTATGTTAGAGACAGGTCTACATTAATCTTCTGACATCCTACGGAGTTACAGACCTCGGTGACCTCGCGAGGGCGTTGTACGACATTTTGAGCTCTGGTAGTAGGTATGTTTATGTGTTACGACTTTCATTTGGTAAGTATTTAACTCATCAAAATGAGCTTTTATTTTAAGACAATATCATTAACACTTGTTATACCTACATAAGTATAGTACTTAAATTAAGAAAACATATTACGAGCGGTTTGATTTTTTTCACCATTGCTGGCTTATACATATATGTACTATGATAACAGCCGGACCCTACAATATAATGAGCTAGTTGCCTAGTTAGCCTTACTTCTTCTTCTTATCGAATGAGATTGGCCAACTCTCGCCACTACACTCTCTCTTCTTCTAGCCTTACTACTCTTAGTATACAAATGCCAAACTGTAACATGCGCATGTAACGGTGTATTTTGGCATTTTTAATCGTTTGAACGTCATTTTCATTCCAATATGCTTCATAAGCATGCTCCACCAGTGCTAGTTTCATTAGGCGACTGGATTAAATGCCTACAAAATACAATTATTTCAAAATACAAACCCTATTTCTTATAAACCTTTTGTAACGTCTATCAAATCTTACAAAAACGGTTGTCAGCCTTCAGAGCTTTAGCGTGTATGCAGATGAGCTAACCCGTGCCCGTGGTACGTAGCGCCGTGCACTGGCACTTGACGGGGCGTGTCAGACCCCGGGTAATTAACGATCACTAATTGACTCGCACTTTACTAGCCATTCACTAGTTGGATAAGAAACCCTATTCAATTAAAAATAGGGTAGATTATCGTACTTTCGAGAGGTTTATAGCTGTGTGGGTGGTGTCCGTAATAGCTGTTTTTAAATACAGTTGTTTGAACGTAATTATGTAAGGATTTTCGGGGAATGACTTGCGAGACTTCAGATTGGTTCGGAGGAAGTGGTCGCTTGTTTTTGTGCTCCGTCTATGATTTGATGGCGACTCAAACAGGCATCGTAGTTATCACGACTCTTTTAACATAATTTAGATGTTGGTAGAAATGGCTGGTTGGTAATTGGTATCAATTCATACTTGTTGGACATAAGAAGTAAGATGGATTTATTATCTTACGCAAGTTTGAGGTACTCTTTGAATACTTGTCATAAATTTTATTACTCTGTATTACCTTTTTTTATGTAGGTACTTAGTATAAAATTTCTTCTATCTGTGGATGATACATTGAGATGAGCGGCCAACACAATCCAAACTATGAAACGTGTTATAGAGCGATATTAGAAGCCATTCTATTGCTATAAGAAGTGAACGTTATTGGGCTTAAAACGATTCAAATTTTCTTAACACTTTCTTGCCAGTATAGGTACATGACAAGTTACAGTTAAATTTGAGACAATACACGCAACAAAAACTTCAGCCCGATACATCACGTTCTCACGGTGTATCACGCTCATTCATCACAGCCTGCAATTATCTCCACACTTCACCAATCTGTTAGCACTTACAACACTTTCCCGCCAATCAACCGCCACCATTTTGCGTAATTACACAAAACAAAATGGCGGATCAAGATGGCGGGCCCATTGAACAGTTTTTGCCGCATGTCATGGTAATGTGATCCGTGTGAGTGGAGATCTAATTTTCTGCGCCATCAATAGATGGTGTGGTGTTGTTTTAAGTGGATAAGAGGCGTTAAATTGGCTTTGAGTATACTATCGATAAACCAAATCACTGATAAATACTAACACCAAGTACCTAGAAAGTGTAGAGTTTAACGGCAGGCGAACCATTTTCATGCTAACCAATTGCTATTTGAAAAGGAAATTCAAAAATAAGCTTTTACTAAGTACGCACCTAGAACAAGATCAGAAAGATTTTTTAAATTATTAAGTGGCTATATATAAAAAATAACTAAAACTTACCTTCAAAATCAGACGTATTATAAACACATGGACATTGGACATGGTTATAACAGTCCAAAAAATATTCCGATCTTTGTATCTCTATTTTGAATGTTAAATCTAAAGATCTCTCATCACAAACGCATACAATATTATGCGCAAGCATGTTCTTTTACCACCTACCTACTACTATGTCCCCCACTTCTGAATCATCTCAAACGATATCCTGATTTTGAGTTCACGTCTTGATTTACTCTCGTCTCAAACCGATAACACACACCCAATAAAAACTTTTTGTTGGCATCCGATACACATGCCAGTAGCTCGTTCCAGCCGCTGGAATCGGCGCAGATCGCCAAACGTCGTTCCAGTCGCGATTATGTCATTACAGAGGCGGCTCGGAAAAACATAAAGGGCATTTTAGTATGCGATGATACGCTGCAATTAAATGCACGCGGAAAAAGTTTCGGGCTTGTTTGGAACTGGAGATAGTTTGAGGGTTCTGCAGGTGGGTTCTGAAACACGAGTAGTGCCTCACTAATATTTCAAAAAAAAAAGCTCAAAAATTGGTCCATAAAAATGTATTAGATATCTGGGATTCGCAAACCAGCAAATACGGCAAGAATATTTTGGACGATGAAATTATATAGATACTAAAACGGAAGCGATATTGGTCGTGTCTATTTTACCTACATAAAAATCAATTACAGCTAATTTAAGTTACGTACAAAACAAACCTACTTACACTTACTTAAGTAAATTCCGTCGACCTCAAACGTTTAAAAGAAAAATGCATATACGTAGCACCAATCTTGGTGTAAGGTATGACTTACCAGATTTTAACGATTTTAGTTAATTCCTCCAGACCCCCACTCCCTGGTACGGTTGTCCGAATCGCGGTGTTTTGTGCATGCGCGCGCGCATTCCTCAACCGCTGTGCGTCGATAATTGAGTCGCGCCACTTTTGTGTCCCCGAGCCGCGCGACAAAGTCAGTTTAACTCACATACGCCTAACTACGTAATCTAATACTAATAATACGGAAATAACTTTAATAACACTGTGTTTCTATCCTTTATCTTTACTATACCTACGTTTGCTTTATGTGCTGCGCATAAAAATCTGTATATTACGAATCTGTGGCGACACAATAAACGTAGGTCAAGATGATGGACATAAAAACAGTAGGCTTATTCCCGGATGCCAAAACCGTGTGACACCTCTTGTAGTTACAAGATAAATTCTATTTAAATCAGTGAAGTGTAAAAAGTAACATTTACGAGCATTCCAAACTTAAATTCACAATCATTAGCATTAATATTATAGTAGGTAGCATATGTTTGTAGGATATTTTCTCACCACAATGTGTCATTCATCGTTAGTGATGTCTCCGCTTGCTAATGTGTCCCTCATTATGTAATTATAACTGCACTCGCTGGCTACTTGCAATTCAATTAACGAACCCGAACCAACTCAGTTACGATACCTTCTTGACAAATTTTACTAATGATTTAGTTTTTTAGGCACTTACACTACATTAGTCTTTTGTTGTTTTGACAATTTGATAAAGTTTATCAAACCAAGTAACCTAAAAGAAATAAGTAAAACTTAAGTATAAAGTACAAGCCATACGTAGTAAATGTAGTTTTTTTAAAACTAGATAGGCTCACGCTTGGATACAACTCGCCTGATGTTAAGCGATGTTATAATCTATGATCTAGAGCGCTTGCCTAGACGAAATCGATCACTCTTGACTTGAAGACCGATTAATTATAGGTATTATATACAGTTAAGTTATGCTATGAAGTAACCATACATACATTTAACTTATGCTACGCATACAATTAATATATACTTTTTTTTTTTTCGACCTATAACTTTATTTACAATATTAAAATATAAAAACAAGGGAAGAAAAACTAAACATACTACTTCTAACTACTACAAAAAGGGGCACTTAGAAATACTTTAGAAAAGCCTAAAGATAATCTAAGTGCTCCAGCCCACTACCAGAGGGCAGCGTGCCCAGCATACTGGCCGCATTACCACGCTGGATGGCAATGCTGATACGTTGAGCCAGAAAAAGGCCAGCATTTTGGTCATGCGTCGCGTCAACCAAGCGCTCCGAGAGGTTTTGGAAAAAACTAAACTTTATACTTATGTTTACTTTTTATCAGAACGATTACTTACATAATTAGTATCTAATATTCTGTCACGACCAGTTTCATATCATAAAGCGTATATTAACATGCTACTAGGTATATTAGACCACTTGCTTTGTATCTACTCAAATTTATATCAACTTAAAAATAAATATTTCAATAAAACAATAGCACACTGAGACTCTAACAAACGTTTTATCAAACCACTTTTCCCAGTGCTAACTATTAGATAGCTATCTAAACGATCCGACTAAAAAAACAACATTCATTAATAGAAGGTCAATTAAGTCTCGGGTACTTAGCAGCTTTCCTCGATACATGAAAAAAGAGGTACCTATTCTAATTTGCATTTCCGGTACAGATATGTACCTCTATAATTACGTTCTCTTTGCTAGCATTAAGTAATTAACTGAAAGGCCGCCGGTAGCTTTGAACTTCCTTCGATCCTATTAATAATGGCTTATTAAAAAATAGTACAGATGGCAATTTCAAAATATTAAACTGACTTCAATATTCGTATTGTACAAATTTCTTTTAAAACTTTTGTCCAAACCCATGTCTCAAAATCTATAGAACTGATTTTGATAGAACTAAAAGTGTTGAAACATAAAATATAATTATACCTATAGGTACAGAATATTAATTTAAATCTATATCGATATCATTATTTATTTCTGACATTTTCGTTGCTAAATTTACTAGTAAGTACAAACAATCAGGTTTGACCACATCACACATACACAGATCAAATTAATAGTGTCCTCCTTCCTTTTTTTGAAGTTAGTTGAAATTATGCGAAAGTCTCACACTTGTTAATTGAAGCCTTAAAGTTCATTAGATGGGCGAGATAGTCGAGAGCTGGGAAATCGTAAATCGATTACAAATGATTTCGTGTCGGTTTATGAATACGTTATTTCCTATTAAAGCGTGTCACGGCACTATTTCACGATAACTATCTCTATATTTGCATACTTATTCGTATTTCAACCCTTGCAGGTACTAAATGAAGTCGTTCGCTCAAAAACTGCTCGTAAATGGGAAAGTGGCGTAAATTACATTATAGTTTTTGCTATTTGGGTTTTTGTGACGTCGGCGGCGCAATGAAGGATAAATTTCACACTCGCAAAGTGCCAATTTAAATTCTTTGAACTATCCTGAGCTATATTCTCGTAAGGGTCGGTGGCTCCTAAAATGGTCATATTGTGGTATGTGTGCGACTATTTCTGTTCTGAGTTACTTGTGTTACAATAACTACGGGTAAAGTAAATCAATTGCAGTGGTATTCAACAATTATGGTTAAATCAAATAAATTGCTGTAGTATACTACGTATTAATAGTACTACGTTTACTACGTAGTACTACACTAAATCACCCAAAAACATTAAAAAAAATACCAGATCTAATAAAAAAGTCGTAGAAAAAGACGGCGACAAATATTTATTTTCTTACCAGATTCTGTCCCAACCCAATGTCAATTGCTAAAAAAAAGCAATTATTAAAAATACATTCAGAAGAATAGAGAACCTTTATTTTTGAAGTCGGTTAACAAAAGTTGCATCTTGCCCTGTATCGCCTGAATGTGGCATTAACATTCCTTCACCACGTCGCTCCGTCGGTAAATCAGAGTCAGGAGCCTCGCCGCGGGCGCATGCCCAACTGACAATCTAGATGAAAAACATTAAAAATAACACTTTTTACCACCATTTTACCATCTTCTTAGCAAACAAAAGTCAACACATTTGCGTATAAGCTGCAATTGATGCTACTTTGTAATAATACTTCTTTGACAGTTACTAAATATGCTATCTTGTAGTTAGTAGGTTGTGATTGACTGTACGGATCGATCGCTTTGTGAGAAGAAAAGACATCAACGCGCGCTAAGTATTTTATCGTAATGATTTGTACCAACATATGTTAACAAAATAAGGTCACTTCAGTTTGAAGTCATTACAAGTATAATAAATAATAATTTTAATGTGTCATCCATTTTTAAAAACATCTTTACCTCTGTTCCGGTAAATACTGCAGCGATTAGTGTATATTAATTGCATGACATTCAATATATCATGCGCAATAGCCTTGTAAACCTGGTTGCCAACAGTTTTGTATTTATCTTCGATCAACAATACCAACTAGATATCGGGTCGGCGCAAAAAAAACGTCTCGATAAATAACAGCGCACTTGATAAGTGATATATACTCTTATTTTGTTTAATTCGCTTGTAACACGGCCAATGTAAACACGTTTCACAATGCCGCAATGTGTATTCAAGAGTTGCAAAAATAATGCCCGAAAAAGCAATTTATCGGCCGGAGTGTCTTACTTTTGGTAAGTACATGTAAATTAAGTTATATTATAATTTTTAAACTAGCAAATAATATCTGATCTTGAACAAAATTACCGATTTTAAACCACCGCTACAAACATTTGGCCACGGTTTGGCCAAGGTCGGCCAATACGTGCCCAAACTTTGGTGTAACAGAACAGTAGACGCATGGAGTAGATTTATGTTGTAGGTAATAATTTAAAATAATTTGTTACTAGAACTTTTAAATAGGTTAATACTACTTTTGTGTCTGTTTTTGGACTCTCATTAGATAGTTACTTATTTCTTTTTTTTATTTTAGCTTTTCTAGCAATCCGTTTACGTGTGCAGAATGAGTCTCGAATTGTACAACAAACTCAAATTATTTAAAGGAAATTAGTCCAGGTACGCAGAATGGAAAAAAATCTCCAATGTTGAGTTTTTTATAAGCGTTTTGATTTATTAATTACATTGAACTGTACTTGTATTATGAAAGTGCAAAAATGATTATAAATATATGTATGTGTGGAATCACTTGATATTTTTATTTGTGTCATCCAGTCATAGACACCTTTGCCAGCCGCCGACATTACATACATTTGAAAAACAACAAGCATACTTACATTTTTGTGTACAACACATTAAGAAAAACACATTAAAAAAAACACTGATCAAGAAAAAACATATTATACACAAAAACAACCCTACTAAAATAATAAGTACTAGCTTTTGCCCGCGTGGCATCGCTCCCGCTCTTCCCTTCTCCAACACACTCTACTCTACAAACAATTTATTATAGGATTAAAACAATTAAAATTAAAACGGTGTAAGTATAGATAAGTATGTATATTAACAAACATAATCCGCAAAACATACATAATTTAAACTAAACTTATACGTTCATATTATAAAATATTTTAGTGTTGAACGCGACTCCATACCTCCTGTAGTAATATTCGACAAAGCAATGAAATGACATATTTGACTTATGTCATTTCATAAATTCACGCGGACAGCATTTGGTTTTGATTTTGTACGTGACCCGTTATCTAGTTGGTATTGTTGATCGAAGGTATTTATTATTCTAATATTATAACAAAAGCATAATTACATTAGATTACAACATGGCTTAACATCAGACGAGTTGTTGTCAAGAATGAGCCTAACAAGTTTTAAAAAAAAAATCTTTAAACAATACCACAAGTGATTCATTGGCAACTTAAAATGAAGTTGGTTTTGCAGAAGTAACAATGAAGCCGCAATGCGATAGGTCAAATACCTACCGACCGGTACACACAATTATAAGTTAAATAATGAATGGGACATCGGTGTATACTTACAGAACAACAACTTTATCTTCTAATTAAATGTTAATAAACAAAAACTGCGAATGATATCGTGCGGGCATAGTGACAGCGATTTATTCAATGAAGATTGTATGTATAACTTTTTTTTGTCATTCTCCTGACAGTGTGTTTAGGCATCCTTGTTTGTGAGCCAGTTCCATTCAACTTCAAACCACGATATTTTCTGTGTAGATAATGCTCCAGGATGAAATCAACTGGATTTTATCAGATGCTAAAAAAGTATCAGAGTTCCAGAAAGAAAATTTTCGAGTCAATATAATATTACGATATGAACGTAGATGAAATATCAAATCAAGCCCGTTTAAATTTCAGTAAAACTATATGATTTAGCTAGGCACGTCGAAACTGGAGAAGAGGCATATACTCAGCAGTGGGCGGACACAGGCTGATATGACGATACAAAATATAGCTATATAAATAAAGTAACGTGTTGTATTTAGACTTATCAGAGCAAATTTTAGTGAGTGATACTTTACATAAAAATACTGTTTCAAAAATTTTTTTTAGTCTCGTTTATTTATCATATTTTTGTGTTTAACCCTTTCTTGCAGGGTACATCCCTACAATAATTTATACTAGTTAGTCCACATTACTTAGAAGTGATATAATAAAGCTTAAACTTTTATTGGAAAATGAGCGAAAATAATCACGACCGGCAGGATTCGCACCTGCATACCTACGACGCGACGGTAGCAGAAATCTGCTACCGTCAGAACGCCTTTACCGCTAGGCTATAGGTGCTGTCTACTTACTGCCAGGTGCGAAAATCCACATTCATCATTTTCCAATTAAGTTTTAAGTTGAACAACCATAGTGTTTACCATGTGGGTTTAGCACTTGACAAAAATAACTCATAATAATAAAGCTTTTTCCAAGCTTACTCCGCGCTCACTCTGTACCCACCGCTCCGTCGCACAAAAAGCTCTCTGCGTCGCCGTCGTAACGGCCGGCCACTACGTCACGGGAATGCTGCCGACCGACTAATTACTATGAATTTGCGGTTATCAAATACACCTTCACTGTCACGTGACATACTTATAAACTGTCTCATTACTTTTGAATGAGCTGACACAGATTATAGAATAGTGTAAAGTATTAGAAATAGATTAAATAGAGTGATTCTTTTGTTGTGTTATGTAAGTTTGTATTAATAATGTCTCTCTCTCTGTGAGTCGTATTTCCCCATGACTGAGGGTCGTGACTCCCCCGCATAATTAATTCTTTATGGGAGTTTTCTTGGGCAGATACATCGTGGTGGGCGCCCAGGTCCTCCCACGGAAGACACATGTCCTCGGATATGGTGATTAATAATGTACTACAGCTAAATAAAACTAAAAAGCATGAGATGAAAATATTATGAATTACATTTATTTAATACAGAGTCCTTAACAATGATATCTCATTTGTGGTATAACGGTTGTAAAATGACGTAAACTGCATTTTAAGAGTTTATTTTATTCCATATCATAGCGTGTTATAGGCTCGTTTGTCTGTTTGTTGTGTTTACTTTTTGTAATAAACTCATTTCAAGCAATAAGCAGGAGAATATATCATTCGTAAAAACTGGAATTTCTACTTGTTTTTTTATTATGATTCATGTGACTTGATACTTACAATATTGTACTGAGAATAATTCTAATCACTCCATAACTTAATACAGCTATAGTTATAGTATTTACATTGCTATCATAATTATAATAAATATAATAAACGTGTATCCTAACCAATTTTAATACGAGTACCTATTTTCCTTTAGGAGATATACCTAGCGATAATTTGTGAAGTAAGGAACTGAAATTGTAACTCTTGATATAAAAACTTTTTCAACATAATTGACTAATACACAGTAGACTTGTCTACTCTTCACAAGAAAATATTTTTAGAAGGATACGGCCTCCGGGGGCAACGGGAAGGAACGAAATTATCAATCAACCAATATCTTTCAATGTACACAAAGTAGAATATATCAAATCAACTAAGAAAAAATACGTAAGATTTCGTATACTTAGATCGACTGATCACAGATATAAAAAGTTATTTAGAGTATTTTTATTTTACACTATTTTACAATAAACCCCGTGCGTCTTGCAAACTGACGCGCTATCAGTGCATTGTTTCCCCGAAGTCTCATGTTTTATTTGTAGTGTAATGGCGGCATTGATGAGTTATGATCGGTAATTAGTGATTACACCCGGCGTCGCGCGTCGCCGGACACGGTACACGACTTACTTACTAATGGAGGATAATGTGTACTTTTGTGCTTCTACTATTGTAACTGTTTTTGTAATGACTTGTAGATTGCAAAAAATAGGATTCTTATGAGAACATATTTATTTGTAGATTGATTAAATTGAATAAAATGTGCAACACAAAGATATGTTAGTTGTTTTATCACAACCTGATACAAAATCTTCCGCTAAATCACATATTATTTGTTCCATGCTTCTGTTTTTAAAGACAATGTAGAGGAAGTAGGTACCTACTGTGCACATTTACTCTTACCAGAATAAACTTGCAAATAAAAACAAAAGATGTTTTGTTTGGCATTCATAACACTTAGATAAGTAGTAATAATCTAAAACATCCCTGTATTTATGACTTATAGATAAAACCAACCATTATGAACCTCCACTCACGTGTTCTACAAATTTAATATTCAAAACGCATCAAACATTCGTTTATCTAAGTAATAGTTATTGTAAACGAAGTATTTTAGTTAAGTTCAGTTAATGCGTGTGCTTATAAACTGCAAATGTAATCTAATGTAATGCCTTTTCATCGAGTTAATTAGTACCGTAGTTATACAATTTACAATTAAACTGTGGGGTCTGTGCTGCACTTTGTAGGAATCATTTGTTTGATAAAGATGTGGATATACTATTAGTTTACGATATATACTGTAGAGGAAGGCCTAGTAGGTAAGTTCATATGAGAATGAGGAATTTCAGTGTCTTCAAACAGACTACCAAAGACAATAGTTCTAGATTGTAAATGTCGGTCTATTCTAGACGGTTTGTACATTCAGGGTGCAGAAAATATCTTAAGGAGTCCGGTGCATTACAAATTTTCATGCAGCCGAAATAAGTTCATTTTATAGATCGATTTTACCTGATTGTCGAACAGACTGTAATTGTTTGTTTTGACTATAATGACAGTAGCCAAACAAATTTCAAACATCAAAAACGGACTTTTTATTGTCAAAGTTCTAGACTAATATTTAAACCATGTTTTGTAATAAGACGGATAGTGAGTATACAAGCAGTAGTCTCCTCACCAGCACAAGCCCATCACGTCTTAGTACGTGATCAGTTCACACCTACTGACCTACGCGGAATGAAAGGGCAACCATTAAACAACCATTCTACTCAATAACTTGCATTATTCTCGGTAATTGGTACGTTGTCTCCTGGTTTGCATGTTTGTACTCAACACCTGCTTTACCGCTCGGGATTAAATTCAATAATATCAAACGATTGGTAAGGTTTAATGAATTTAGTTTGATTATCTATTTAATTTTTTAAATTATATTTATAAAAAAAGCTGGGTGGGAGGCCTTGAGGGCCGTTAAATACTCTCGTACAAACATAATTACTCTTTGGTGGCCACCTAGCTAGCTATCAAGTAAAGCATGTATTTTATAATAACATATTTAGTAAGCATATTAAAGATGTCACTTCCGATAAACACGCTTTATAAAAGTACAAATTACCATTTATTTTCGATCAGCTAATTCTAATATTCTTCCTAGATGCGATAACAAAGTAAATAATGGGAATTGAGGTAAAACGTCATAAACGGTTTGATAACATACCGGTCACTCATCAGAGTGATAATTAAGGTATTTTTAATTCTTTTTAAATGGATTATAAGTACCTCCTTTTATGGTGAGGCGCCAGCGCCCCCTCTCGAGACGAGCACACTCGGTGGGAATACTAAACACTTTGATAAGAAGTTCACTTGCATTCGATGAAATCATAAATAGCAAATAGATACGCGGTAGACAGAAGAATATCTGGCTTTGTGTAGCTATGTACGAGTAGTAACGGCCAAAGAAAATGTAATTAACTTAACTATTAATTGTTTTATATAATATTCAGGGTTTGTTTTGAGACTCATTTGCATCAAACTAATATATAACCATTCTAATATTTCCACTTATCCATTTAATAAGAAAGCAGTATTAAGAGTATTATCAGTCTGCATCTGCTAAAATAACCATAAGTAGGTTATTATGTATAAAATAACCATAAGTAGGTAATTATATATAAAATAACCATAAGTAGGTAATTATATATAAAATAACCATAAGTAATTAAAATTCAAATTCAAAGCATTTATTTCGACACACAGGCCACAACACAACAATAGATACATAAAAAAGTTGACAACAGGTAGAATACAAAGGTGATATATGCGTTACATTGATGTATCCCGTGCGTCAAGAAAGGTCATACCTCAGCATTAATGCTAATTACTATTGCTTATTGTGTGAACCAGCGTATACCGCTTAAGTGCCAATAGTAATTGCAATATTTTATAATTTCCTAAATTGTTTTAAATATTGCAATTAAACAGGTTTTGTATAGGGAAGATATCAGAGAAGTTGAAAAGATTTGTTTAATGTTTTTCAATAGAATTTGTTAAAATATACATTCGTCGGGATCCTGGTCATCTGTCTCTCTTCAATATGGGTCTTCTAATCCCGACATAATAAATTTTACTTACGCTAACGGGCATCATATTGAACAGCAGTTTTCACCATCAGGCTGTGACAAACGCAAGTCTACGGTAAAAAAAAACAGTCAAGAAATAAATCCTTTCACTACTAACATATTTACATTCAAATTAGTACTCTGTACCTACCTACCGGTATCACGCGCTTCTTTGTACCAGTAACAGCAGAATAAAAACCTCATTAGAATATACCTACTTGGTAAGCAAATGCTTGGCGCAACCAAACGTGAACCGATATATCTTTCGTGTGAACTAATATATCTTAGCTTGGCTTGTTAGGGTTACAAGACATTATATGAAAATGAGAAAATTGTATTAACTTTTTTCACATGATAATAGGCATTTTGATGTTGCCTGAAACAAAGCTTAGCTTATAATGCATTATACCTATCAGCTATGTATATACTAATTCCACATCTTACTGTACCTACTATGTAGCCTCCCGCTAGCTTCGTCCCGGACTGATCCGGTAACAATACATAATAGATCCAATATCCAACTAGCAATTACCATCAAATGGTTTGATTTGAAGTTTGATTTATATACCTACATATATCGAACAATAAATATCAGAGTTAACTAGTACAATATGGTGCTGTGTGATGTCTTGAAATATTTATTTATTTTATTTATAATCATATAAAGCCCTAAAGCCTCCGTGGAAGGACCTGGGCGCCCACCACGGTGTATCTGCCCAAAAGAACTTCCCTAACGAATTAATTCGGAGGGGGAGTCACGACCCTCAGTCATGAGGAAATACGACGAGAGAGAGAGAGAGAGAGAGAGAGAGCCTTACAATCTATATATTATATTATGTGGACAAATTAAATGTTTACATCAATAATTTTAGAAGGTGGTTAAAAGTAGGTGGTGTTGTTCGAGCAGCGCCGGTGCTAGCGTGTCACGTCTCCGCTGTGCGCACGCGCAATAAATCCACGTGCAATCCCGCGCCGCGCCGCGTTCCGCCCGCGATTTGCATGCGCCTCAATCAGGTGACCACATTACCACTATTTTTTTTTCTACGACACTGTAACCATGAGTTAAGGGAATTTATGTGGATCAATATTAAAGTCAAACGAATCATCATCATCATCATCATATCAGCTTGTGTCCACCAACAGTTGAGTGTTGGCCTCTTCTCCAGCGCGTCACACAGTACGGCCTGAACCTAAAAAGAAGAAATTATAAATATAATGTTGTAGTTCTGTTAAATATGTCAACGTAAAATAAAAGCATACATACATACTTTCTTACTTATCTATATCAATGAAAAACAAATAGATACACCGTTATCGCTTTATGCATACATTTCCCTTATTATGGAAGCGAAATTTCAGCCATTCATATTATTATCATAGATACGTACGCGACACCTTATAAAATAATACTTACAAACAAATAACTCCATATAAAGAAATACATTTAGAAGTGTATGATATAGTGATGGTAGCTAACCAGTTTCAATATTACAAAATTATGTGCATTTTTCACCTCGTACGTTGGGGAAAGAATTAAAATAATATACTTAGTTTATATTGCAATTGTCTCAATGTGACAGTTTAGTGTGGACATAACACTAGTTGGGGTATGCGCCACACATAGGTTATACAACCCACAGACAGGTAACTAATAATCAGAGATATAATTATAAATAAGATTTTTTATTGATACTTACTGTAAAACAGATACAAAATATATTGTGGTACAACTTAAATATGTTGCAAAAATACCAATCTAAATATATAAAACTCAAAGGTGACTGACTGACTGATATAGTGATCTATCAACGCACAACCCAAACCACTGGACGGATCGTGCTGAAATTTGGCATGCAGGTAGATGTTATGACGTAGGCATCCGCTAAGAAAGGATTTTTGGTAATGCCACTTTTAAAGGGGTGAAATAAGGGATGCAAGTTTTACTTCTTAATGCGAGCGAAGCCGCGAGCATGCACTAGTATCCCATAAAATTGAATTCAAATAATTTTCTAGGTGCAATCAAAAGCTTTTTTACTTTTTTAGTAGGGGCAGTAACAATTTAAACCCATTCCACAGGTTTCCAGTTTTCTGGCTATTACAATACAGGGTTCAAATAAATAAACTGGTGATTAAAATTAGATAGATGTAGTAAATATGAACTTATTCGTGTATTAAAGATCCTCTATTAAATTTAAGTAAGTAAGTTTTATTACTACACGTCCATAGCGACATATTGCGACCGACGAATGAGTATTTTAATTGATATTATAATTCTAAGCCAAATTGGAAATGAGCTAAAATAATCAAAAGTAAGCTTCCAATAATGTTTAAAACAAACAATCTTAGTGCGGGTTTAGCACTCGACAAATAACTCATAACATTACAAAGTAATTGATTTCGTAAATTTGGCATATGTATGTAGGAATTGTGTCATCATAATGTTCCGTCTATTGGATATTACATGTAACTCGGTTAATCATGTTAGTTTCGCAACATTTCACCTTTCAAGTGCTCGCCGGGTGTTAATCACTTTGCATAAGTATTTAATCAGTTTCCATATGTTTTTAATTACTTTGCATACATTGTTAGGAAATTGCATGACAGCGTCTCATTATGTTGTGTTTTGGTCAATTGATGTCACATACAAAGGCTTCCTTTGTAATTAATTTTCTTTAATATCAATAATTTAGTAATTAATTTTTGTATCAGTTAAGCACGAACCAGTAAATGTGTACGACATTTTTTCCATGCCTAATATTTTTTTTTTAGTTTTCTTGTTAAACTTCTTCGATTTTGCTTCATTGTATTCTATTGAAGAACGCTAATTGACCAGATCCCATGCCATAATGCTTCAATTAAACGTGCGTGACTATAAAATGTAACAACATAGGTACAAATTACGTACAACATACACCACTACGAGTATGTGTTGCAACATAACCACAACTCGCTAAACGTTTCGCTCGTGATCTATTTATAGCATTTAGGCCATAAAATATTTGATTGACTTGTTCCAGCTTTACGGGCATTCGAACATTTCCCCTGGTCCGAACAAGCTACTTCATTACGCGGCGTATAATTGCTGAAGTGCCGCGATGTAGACATTACAATTACCTCGATACGAGCGCAAACATTTTAACGAGATCTCGGCTCTTACACGCGCATTTTAGTTTAAAATAGTTTATAAAAAGAGAAATCTGATCGATTGAAATTTAGCGAAGCGGCCGCAGTTAGCGGGTCGCTAATTCAGCCGATCGCAGTTTATTTATGTCTTCATACGAGCCGCCGATACTACCTAATTACGACGCCGACGCAAAAACGCTAATCGCACATCGTACAATATCGCTACTGCTTCTGATACCAACTACACGATCCAACCCTCTGTCACAAACACAAACTTTAACTTCTTTATTTAAAGCATGAATTGCAAATAACCAAAAATCGCATACGACATTATCCCACGACAACACCGCAATACTCTTAAACTATAACAGCATAAGACACGCGCTCATTAAAAATCGAATGCCAACTTTAGTCATCGGAATCAAAGTTGATTGTCTTTCCAACCTCAGCATCACTGCATACTACGTTTTGCTGCTGTTAACGTTCTGAAAATTTCATACGACTCCCATCTTTAGATCTTCTAACTTTAGGACCACATTCCATTTTAATTTTGTCGGTGGTTAATACCTTTATGTGTGCTTGCGTAGAGATGCACTCTCGAAGCGTTAATGAGCGAGGTCCTGCAAGATTCCTGCGCCGCCGCCGCTATGCCCCGGCCGGTGTTTGTCGGCGCGACGCTGCTTTTTGCGATCTCCAATGATAACAATGACCGGTGTAGAAACGACGCGAATTTTATACACTTTTATACAGAAAAGTGCTGATAATGACCGCTTAATTAATTAACGTTTTTGTGCGTAGATGAGATTCTATGGGCTATTAATAGACGCGCGAAGTTGGAACGGGATGTTTGCTGCTAAATTGTTTGCACAGTGCCACGGTTGTTAATTGTATGCAACTTTGTAATTTAGCTACATATTTGAAATATATAAATGCAGTTTTATTAGTGTTTTACAGTTTTGCTTTGCTTTACAGTTGTTAACTTCGATCAATTGATCGAAGGTTGTTAATGACTATTCCTAATCTTTCCAAAAGAAGTACAAAATACTCGGTGGCCAAAGCTATAATCCCAAAATATTAATTTCATATAACTGTATACTAGACGAGATTTGCACAGGACCTAGATGGCTGTCATGAAAAGAGAGAGTAGACACAGCAGTGGGGAAAAACTGGCTGTACATTATGGTGATGATCACTGCAAACAGTTCGGTGTACCTTTTTCGGCAGTACTTAGTCGACAAATATATCAATAAAATTACTAGATATGTACCGGCATAGTCGATTTTCGACAACGGTCCATAAATAAAGATTTAAAAAATGACTAGATACTAAGTAGCCTCAATGCTACCGGTACATCAAGTAGCCATGACAGCCTAGCAACAAATTACTATGCGCACTAGGTCTGGTCGCGGCTCAATGATCACCCTAAACTGATCACTGAACTCTGCTATGATCAGCAAGCGATCAGGTTTTTACTCCCTGATAGGGGTAGTGCACACTATTATATACCTAATTGTGATAATTAATACTAATAATTGTGAATTGTAATGGTTGGATTTATGCCTAAATCAAATCATTTGTAAAACTGTATTTGTTTTTGTAAATCAATTGAATGTTTAGACAATATCATAACAGCAAGATTGAGTGTTTGTATCTAATTGCTTTCCATTCGAGCGCCTAAGTGTTTTATTTCTGCTCATTCAACAAATTAGGTATATTAATAATAAATTTAATTGAAAATTACTTTATGATATTTTTAATCAGTTTTATGACTTTCCAGTTTAACTATGTGTATCCGTTTATAACTGGTGAGTACGTCCCTTATCAGTAATTGCAGGACTTATTTGTATTCTGTCAATGAATCGCATGTTAATCAGCTGTTAGCTGCTTAGCAGACAATATTAATTGATTATTGTTATACCTACACATACATGATTGCTTTAGACTTAATTGATAAGAATTATAAAACTTTTTGTTGAGATATTTACTGGTTTTCTATGCAAAATATCTATGAAGTTTGATATTACATTAAAATTTGTTAGTTAATAAGTGTACCTAATAAAAATAAAACGTATGCTAAGTAGTAAGTATAGGTGGTAAGCTAAGGTTTCCTAACATTACCTACTTATAACTAAACTTCAAATTCAAATTCAAATTATTTATTTATATAACTTATGAACTATTACATGTTCACTGCACTCCACACTAGGATAACCTGTGTTGTGAAGTGCAGGCTCTTCCTTAAGATAACTGAAAAGGATACAATCCAAGCTTACATACTAGTCAGTAAAATATATAGGATTAGCTGACGCCTGGTAACAGATGAAATGAACTTGCAATCGTGCGGAACAAACACGCCGCGCTCTGCACTAGGTCGAACCTGTGTCACAGGACACGGTCGTGCTGAACCACACGTGCTATATCCAAGGTGAAAGGAAAGCAATGAGGTTACCAGGCATCACCTACTGTACTGTGGCTACTTATGTACATTATGTATGAAATATTTAACAAATTGTATGAATTGAGTCGTTGAGTAATGAGTCATACAACTATTTTTGTTGTTTTGATTTATAAGATACACTTTGTTAGTATTGGTATCATACCGTAAGCGTTTTAGTGCGTGAAGCTGAATGTGTGTGTCTGTGTGTGTAAGTGGATGTGAGGGAGGGACCGATATCTAGATCATATATATACGTATGATTATATAAATATTATTATTATGCTTGTTGGTTGGGTAGGTACGTATATATATATATATTACTATTAGTTGATTATAGTAGATAGATAGTAGCTTATATAAATTATATGTTTATAGTAGTTGCATAGGTACAAGCGGGTGTAGGGCAGTTAAGAATCAAAAACTATTAGTTTTTCAGTGCAGCGGTAGTCAAGTGTAATCAACCAATTGGTCATTTTCTTTTTGCAAATGAATCTAGACGTTTCGAGAAGGTCTAAGTCCAGATCACATTGAGAGTATAGTTTAGGGCCTTTATAGAAGTAAGCACGTTGAGCGAGACATGTGTTGGTTTTCGGTATCTTCCATGTATTTCGTCGTGAGGTTGGTTTGGTAGTGAGTGCTGAAAATTGTGCCGTCCTGTGAAATCGTAGTATCACTGCCAAAATGTATAGCTGTCGGACTGTGAGGTATTGCGTGTCTTGATAAAGTGAGGAAGTAGGATATCTGAAAGGCTTTCTGTACGCAACTTTTAGAACCGCTCTTTGGGCTACTTCTACCTTTTTGAGGTGCGTCATAGCAGCAGATCCCCAACATATGATGCAGTAGCTGAGAACTGATTGGCAAAGAGCCAAGTAAACAGATCTAAGAGTTTTTAGGTCAGCTACGGCACCTAACTTCTTAAAAACATGCAACATTTTGCGAAGACGACTTCTAAGGGACATTATGTGAGAGTCATAAGTAAGTGTGTGGTCTATTATTATTCCCAGATACTTAATTTTCGTAACTCTTTCAAGATCAGGACATAGGCAGCTTTGGTCAATATGAGAACCACATGAGTGCAGTTTTATACGTAGATTTTTAGGTAGAGTACGGGCTGTTGGTTGAAAAGTGATGAATTTGGTTTTATCGGTGTTCAGTGTCAGAAGATTATTACCTAACCAATCTGATACCTTGGCCAGTCCTTGTTGGGCAACATCAGTAACCTCTTCCCAGTGTTTTCCATGGAATATTATTGCGGTTTCATCGGCGAAAGTATATATGTCAGCCTGATTGATTTCAAGGTCACAGAGGTCATTGATGTACACCAAGAAAAGTGTCGGTCCCAGTACACTCCCCTGAGGCACTCCAAAGGAAACTAAGTCATACTCACTATATTGATCATAAAGACGAACTCTTTGCTTCCTGTTGGTGAGGTATGAGTTGAACCAGTGTAGAGCAGAGCCGCGCACGCCAAGCAATTCTAAACTAGTTATGAACTATACTGCACGCATAATTATGGTCAAAATTATTCACATATTTATCATTCGAGTGACAATGTAGCCACTAGTCACTATGTAGCCACTAGTCACTATGTAGCCACTAGTCACTAACATACTCGTATCTATTTCAGTGATTTTGTTTTATTATTATTTTCTATCTACAATCAGTATAACTATAAGCAGATGTGGTCTGTGCAATTGTTGTTGTAAAGTGTGCACTCCATTAAATGCATCTCTGGTGGAGCCCAATATCAGTCGCTAGTCGCTAGCTACCACGACCTTCCTCTTTAGTCTTGGTTCGTATCTTCGAGTCCTTAGGTTCTGGGCGAGTTGGTTAGAATGCTTTAATAAGGAAAATTAGGAATAATTAATTTGTGAAAGAAAAATCGACAAAGCATTAGATCATTCAGAATTATATGAGTAAAAGCCACATACAATCTTTTGCTGTAACAAGTGTCAAGTGTAATAATAAACCACAGACACTTGTCTCTACATATGCGTATAGTTTTTGCTTCCCAAACAGGGCCCGGACCAAAGTCGGCGGCGTATGAAGCCATCAATAATTGTGCTGGCAATTTACCCGTAAATAATTATCGATGTCCAAACGAAACATTTATCGAGCATCGAGCCAAATGGAGTTATTTAGCTGGAGAGGTGTGGGTGCGTTTATCGATATCGATGTATGTAGTTGTGATCAGTGCGGTGAATGAATATTTAATGCATTCAATCACATATTTATTCTTTTCCACATGTTTTTTGTAGTGATAGTCTTACACTCTAAATATTAAACAACTTGTCCTTTGATACTTTCTTTCGCGTGGAATTGCATTACAATAGATGTTTCGGTCAATTGATTTGTGATCGCTATAAATTATACCTAACAGCCATAATAATTACATTGAAGAAAAAATACATCACTTTGAATTGTACAATTGTCTACACATTTGTACTAAATGATGAAAACTTTAATGAAAGTGACAGTATTAATAAAGTCCAGTTTTCGGACATTTTAGGCCAAAGGTACATAATATCAAACTGTCCTGCAATCTTCGTAAGGATTTTATCGATATGTCGATATTATATTTTACGCATCCCTACTTTGGTAAACTGGTTGTGTATGGATACGGTAGGGTTTAATTATAAGACATAACTCAGTGCCGCCCTCTCTCTTTGTATTTGTTTATTTATTTGCACTAATTTGTTTTAATGTTATCCGGCGAGATATTTAAAATGTCTCTATTACTAGGATTATGAACAGTTATCCTAGTGAAATACTTCCTAGATAATTATTAGTATTATCGCAGATCTATGCAGAAGAAGTAAGTATTTAATAAAGTTTCATTCCGAGGCAAGCGAAGATAAATTTTAGATAATTAATAAGACTAGGAATCGCATACAAATTCCAGTCAATCTTTAGCTATATGCAATCAGTCAATAAAGAAGGAAAGGTCAAATCGATCAAGATAATGTCCAATTTTGACTAGGTCGAGAACGGCTTCTATTAGTTCTTGATAATATATTTTGTCTTCTTAGGTGTAAATCAATAGAACAAAAGGTGTATGATTTGTTTTCACTTGCCTACTTACAACATTGTATCAGAATTAATTCAATCTTCATTAAACAGAGCCTTAAATGAAGTACATTTCTGTCCGCTATCTGGTCGGCTCATCGCGAGTTACTGCCTGGTGTCTCCCGATCTAAGGCTGTATGCACACAGATGGTATCCTCGGTTCCCAGAACGAATGCTCTCACCCAAGGTGTAATGTCGGCTTCTATCTCGATCAGAGCGGGATAATTATGAATTTTACGCACGTTGCGGTCCTCGGCCCGCGGCTAGCGGCCCGGCCGGCCAGTGCAGTGAGCAACCCCCCTATCTGCGGCTGCGAATGACAAATTACCCCCTGAATTTTGCACGCAATATTCCAAACGAATCGGTTTCTTTCACTGTAATGAGAATTGAATTGAATGCCTGATTGTAAATATTATGAGTTGCGCAGATGATGTATGAACGCAGCGAACGGATAGCGGCGCGAATTTAATTTCGATTTTTTATTCTCATAATTAAGTTTGGACCGGACTCGGTACACGATTCGTAATAATAATCGATTGAAATTTCGATCGTTTTTTATCGCTAACCGAATCAGCACAACACTTACATACATCTTGAATCTTGATATTGAAATGCGTTTCGCTCATCTGATAAAAATTGTGAATTTCAAACTATTTGATATTTCACCAAATGGAAATAGATTTTATAATTAACCTCGTTTTAAATTCTAAAAAAGCTAATTAGGTACATACAGGAACGCAAAGTCCATCATTGCAACCGCGGGAGCTTGCACTGCTTATAAGGCTATACAATACAGCTACCAATGGATATCTGATGATTCCAATGCGTATTATGATCATATCACAGAAAGGTCGTAAAATCGTATCTATTTCATATTTGTTTTGGGAACCCTGTCTTTACAGATTTCTCAAGCCTCTCCCCAGCGATATAAACCTGCCAGGAGTACACGGACAGCGACGCGGGCCAATATCGCAGATATCATAATTAAGTCGTACAGCGGCGTGTTCAAATTAAATTATGTCCGAATTAAAGGTAAGTGCGTCGTAAATCGGTTAGCAAGGCGCCGCGCGCGCCGCGGCGGTTGCACGCCCCGCGCCCGCCGCATGGATCGCGCCTTGTAGCCGCACCGACGTGACCTGCGGGGAAGGCATGGGAGTAAGAGATTATTTAAAATTGGAAGAAGAAGAAGCTTTTTATGAGGACTGCCTTGTGGACAATTGTAGCAGGTTCAGTGATTTGTACAAACGATAGAGGTTGTGGGTTTACTTCTATGGTATAGCCTCTTGTTTCATTGCAGCATTGGCAAGTGGATGGCTTGTTCTAGTAACGCTTCGGGTAACCTACCTGTACAAAATCCTACAATCATGTAGTATTGAAACGTTTATCTGTGTGTGTGAAATTACTAAACCTTTTCAATATTTGGCACTTAAAAAAAAGAATCATTGGGCCACCTCATTTTTTGATCAACCACAATGATAAGTAGACAAACCACATCACAAAGTTTTATAATTATTCCAAAGTTTTTACTGCAGGCTATACACGCACATATTTATATTCCGTTTCCTCGCTCAATCCTCTACTTTAAGCCCCACACCGTGCAAATACAACTTAATCTGAGCAGCTTCCATTTAAGTTCCAGTTTGTTTTTATTTGCGCGAATCAATGATGTCGGCGCCGCCAGGATCATATCTCCCACTCACTGACCACCAGATAAATCACGCGCGAGAGTGAATACTCGGACACTAGAGATAGATGGATAATACTCTCTATTAATCTAATAAAAAAAACAGTAGAGCTTCGCTGTTAAAAATATTATGTAGAACTTTACAGTTTTCAACACCTATCTACAGATGTTGAAAACTGTAAAGTGCAAACCCATTCCTTGTAAAAAAAACTGATGTCATATACTCGTAGGTCTAGGCACCTATGATGTAGCTTAATGATTGCTGTAATATGCGAAACTGACTTGGATTTTATTGGTAGGATTTGGTACTTGATTTTTTATCGGCCTATTACGAGCATAGAATTCCTTTTGGATAATTATTTAAGGATATTTTTTCCTTCGTGACGAGTTAACAATCAAGTCAACTACTACATTTGACTACTTAGATACATCAATATGTAAATAGTTAGTAGACTAGTAGTTTGACAAATATACATACTTGCGAATATTATGCAACACAGGTACTCCTGGTAATAACAGTGTTGTGTTAATTCTATCAAGTTACGTTAGAAGCTGTAATTTTGAAACGATCTTATTAAAACGTTGGACAAAAACGGCTAAAAATTAATAATTTAATTATGTATTGCATATTTTCTCCAGTCTGCTTGTCAATATGAGGCGTGGCCATTGTGGCCAAGTACAAGCGATGTAATGGTGTAAAGTAGCTTGGAGTATGTGTTAAGTAAGTATTTTTTTACTAAAGGAAGTTTTTTTTTTTACTAAGTACTATAACTTCGTGTACCTTCTTCATTTCTCATTCTACATGTTATGTTAAGTAATTTAAATAACAAGAAATATTTTTTTTATGTTTGACTAGATAATAAAACAGAGAAAGGGATCGTATAGGTAAGCTATGCATTTTTTTTTTATATATGTGCCCGACCTAACTAATTTAAAAAAAAAACACAAGTTGCTAAGAATTAGTGTTCATGATTCATCATCGGCATCTTATTCTATTCAGTCCTTGTCGATCCGCTGTTTCGTCCCGAAAATAATGTTTTGTGTAATTCGTTCATTTACCAATCAATCAATATAGCTTTATTGTACACCAGAAAAAAAATACAAAACAATTTACAGAAATATTACTTAACCTATAGTATTAATATTATTTATTTGTATTTTTAGCCCATGTCCACCCGCTACCCGCTGCCACTCCGCCCTCACTGCTCGCGGAAGCGTGTCGCGCGGCGAGGCCAGCTCATATCGTCCACTTTTTGTCCTCACATTATATGCAAATGGATTGAAAGCAACACCAGCCGCTAGTTCTTTGCCGCTGTGTCCGTTACACAACTATACTGTACATAATGTGTGGACATAGCACGACAACCCCGCATTATGATTAGGCAAGGCTGCAGTAGTACTTTTGTCTGTCTGTAAAGTAATTGCATGGTTATCAAAATTTTACTGCCCAAAAAAATTCCTAAATGTTGAAGTCGATAGTGAGGAACGCGGCAAGAGAAGCTGGTAATATCAAATCCTCTTATACTAGGCTGGTATAGTAATATATTCGTTTCGTAATAAAAAAAAACATTCAGAAGACTTGATAACCTCCTTTTTTTGAAATCGGTTAAAAATAGACGTCCATCTTTTAAATACTGATCAATCTAACATCTCGACGGCAAAAGTTCAGTAACAGTATTATTTAAATCATAACGAGATACCACCTTGTTACACTTGATTGAATTTCATAGTAGATTAAGCTCATTTACGTGTGCACTTATTGTTTCAACTAAGTGTATTCTTATCCATTTCTTGATTACTAGAAGTATAGTAACTTTTGTCAAGGAAGACACTTCTATAGATTCTACAAAAGGTACTAAGGCAATAGTTCAAACGTTCTAACTCTAACTAGTGCCTTCTAACGATCAAGTCCTTGCCCCGATGGTAATCTTCGGGTTGAACAATACGTCAGGGTTCGTATTTATAGCGGCGTGCTTTGGTCGGAGGTGAGAGAGCCGCATGGAGCCGCCACAAGAACAGATCAGATGGAACTGCCTTCCGCGTAAACACAACGGTTTACTGCCTAGTGCAGGACACACGGCCCCGGAGGTTGGGTAACTATTGTATGCTAGTACTAACAATTATTTCTAGAACTGGATTTTTGGTATTTTATTAACTACTTTTCTGTAAAAGCTCACATAGCTACAACACAAAAAAAGAAATTCTAATAAAAACATAGCATTTCTTTATTAATTCATATTATTATAACAAATAGATTGATACTTATGTACGAGGGTGTTCTGATGCGACCGGACTATTTATAACTTAGAATAACTTAACTCGTTCGAGTCAATATGGGTGGTTAATTCGAAGATACCTGCTAGCTATGTATGTAAAGGAAATACTTTGTATGTGTTCTGACTTTCTGCGCTAGTAAATGTAATAGTCGAAAGATGATAGAATAGGTTGTGTTTATACAGTTTCTCGCCACCCGGCCCGTCCCTGCGTCCGTCCGCAGAAGGCTATCGTCCGCGTACAGCACAATTAACATTTCCCCGCTCTGCAGTCTCACCGCACAAGGTACCAGTTAATTACCCCGCGGTGCCTTTCCAGGCGACGCGACTATGGCGCACGTATTTAGGTGCCCACGCCAACACACTGTGCAGGACTGGATAGGCTTTGAAGAGCTATCAAAAATTAAATGTCTACACAGATAGATAAGCACTGTTGAATATGACTGATACAGTAAAAGACGAGCCTTGAAGACATTTCTATAGAAAATTATAAGTAACTGTGATAAGCACTATCAGAAGAAACTAAATGTAGCGTGAGTATTATCACGTATTACACAGATTTCAGTTTATGTGAAATGAAGTTTGCGCTTACTCTAGGGCACAGCGCCAGACGCATAGATAACAATAGCGACACGGCTACGCGACGCGTCGTTGCTGTGAGCAGTGAGCAGCGTCTATATTTTCCCCGCAATTTGTTTTTGTCGCGCTGCGTCGTGTCTCGCGGCGCGGCGCGACCGTGTGATTGCGGTCTAAGAATGCTCCGTTCACATATTAGTATGCTTAAGCCAGTCCATGACTATTACATGTCGTTCCTTCTAGAAGTATGGTTCACATATTTAGGTGCCTTCCTATGTCATTCAGGATGAATGTGTGAAGTGAGCGCCAAGGATTGCCGACTATTTTAATTTTAGACCGCGTCCATACTTCGCGACTTTGTTCGTTATAATTGCAAGGCTATTTATAGGTGCTGTGTTATGACTTACCACTTTGCTTTGAACAGTACTAAATAGGTAATTGCTAGGCCTTATGGAAAATATATATAAATTACGTCAGTCTTTGCCTTTTCGCCACCACATTGCGTAAATGGAAAGGTCTTAATTGGTCTAGGTTTTGAAACACAATCCGTTATCACAATAATCTATCTCTCAATAAAAACAGAATAAATCTATCACTTATCTAATCAAAACTTAAAAGCCTAACAAAAGCGGAAAGCAACTTCAATTAATCTTTGATACTTGTTAATTTCCGTTATCATAATATATTGGCAGTTGGTTATTATCTGCGAGACAAAAAGCCAGCAGACAGTACAGCGGTGATAAGTTGTTCCAACAGCGATCATTGTAATTTGTAATCACGTGGAAACACTCCAAGCGGGGAAAAAGTTTGTTAGTCTGAGAAAATTATTGTAAAGTACAGTCTACATTCATGTATGTATAATTGTAAAGTCAAATGTACAATGAAATAAACTATAAATGTTAGTAGTTACTTGATAATTATATCAACAAACTTTAGATACCACGATTTTACATGATTTGAATATTCTAATTTTCAAAATAAATATTATTTTTTTATTATTTGTAAGTATTTGATGCGCACTATGTACTTTTTTTAGGAATTAGGTATTTACAAAAGTAAATTTTACGAAATTAGTTGTAGTTTATAACAAGTATATTTTTTAAGTGTGGCGAGCTGCAATAGATATGTTTGTGTTTGTCTTCATGTTTAATATTTTGGTGTTGGTAAGTATAATTTATATAGATAGATTTTTGTTGGATAGTATGTTTGATTCCCGTGCATTTTAGGTTAACTAGAGAAAAAACTAAATATTCGCAGAAATAGTCTAGTCTATCCGATGATTTAACGAGAGATAATCTTGGGAGATATTAGAGCCACCGATTTGTTATCACAAAAACACGTTGTATAGTGGAGTGTGTGAAATGAGTCGGTGTAGATTGCAAACAGTAATTCAATTGCTAAGTGAGTGCACACTGGAGGCAGAAACTGTTATTGTCTCAGACGTTTACACTGGAAGACATGTGTTTTTATTTAAAACAGGTACTTATAGGTAAAATTAAAACTTGTTTATTGAATTATAGATAAAATTTTAGCCAATTAAATGATATTGTTGGTTTATTACTCTTACCTTAATTTATGATATGTTTTCATTTCTTTTTAATTAAAAATATTATTTAAAATACTAGTGGGTGCACGTGGCTTCGCTCGCATTAAGAAGTGAAACTTGCATCCCTTATTTCACTCCTTTAAAAGTGGCATTTCCAAAAATCCTTTCTTAGCTGATGCCTACGTCATGACATAGCAACTACCTTCATTCCAAATTTCGGCCCGCTCCGTCCAGTAGTTTGGGCTGTGAGTTGATAGATCACTATGTCAGTTAGTCAGTCACCTTTAAGTTTTACATTATAATAAAAACCTACATACAATCACTTGTCAAAAAATCTTATTAAACCACCAGTAAGTCTAGAAGGCGCTGTGTGATATAATCTGGAGTATTTTTTATATTATACCACATGTGTAATGGTTCTTATTACTTATTTTTAAAAAATACTGTCAATTTGAAATGGGACATTTAGTCAGTTATTCCATATCTACCTCATTTAATGTTTTACTCTCCTTACTCATATATAAATATATCTAAATTCCCTGTTCCCCTTGAACGCTGTTTCTGACAGCTATGGCTGACCGATTCAATCGAGAGGTTTCCAATAAATTTAATTTTACATCACCGGGACCAACTATACTGAAATTGAATACCTATCGAGGGTCAGTTTTCTTAGACCCTATCCGATGGCGATTTAATAGAGTCGATTGTTGTTGAATACTCATATTTTTAACTTTATTTATCAAAAAGGTTTTGCAAGTCAACTATATAATGTATTTTTTTCTTATATAATGTTTTCATTTCATGTTTTCACGCATTGATATAATTATAATGATGTTTAATCCAGTTTTTTTTATCCGGAAGGAGTTTGCACTTTATCATAAATTTGCCTGATCAATACGGTCTAAGGTGGGTCATAGGTCCGTTGGGCTTTACCACACTACATTTATAAAAAAAATTGCATTTTATCAGATCCGATATTTCAACAATTTTGTTACCATATTCTCTACCATAAAAACAAGCGCATCCAGGGCCAGCACCAGGGCTCAACTGAAACAACTCCGCTGAATACAGGGTAATACAGGGTGGACTGAAAACTCAGGACCCTGGGCACGGAGGGACGAATACCTGTCACTTACACACCCACTGGAATTTAATTTACCCACACTGACAGCGGCCGGCTTAGGGCAGGCTGTATTACGTGGAGCAGTGGATGTGATGGTAATGCTATGTTATTGCTTTCTGCTAACTGGAAAGTGATAAAGTTCGAAAGATAGTTCACTGGAATACTTCGTAATAACTAAAAAAAGAATTCAAATTGCCTGTAATTGAAATATATGATCAGAACTATTAAAAAATCTGTCTCTTTTATATATTTATCCGGTTGGATCGGTAAAACTTGTTCCTACCACTAACTAATACCTCATTTTAATTCTCTCGCTAAAAAGTTAATTTGGTTCTAACAAGAACTATATCGTGATTGATGCCTATTTGTAAGTAAGTAATGTTATTGTGTTTGTAATTTATTTTATTTACACAATGGACTTCTTTTGGTTAGGGTTCACAAATCGCTTATTAATAGAATGTTATGCTATTGCCATCACTTTGTTTGTTCCACTACGCTCGATACGTAATAGGAACCTGGACAGTAAGTCCATCACGGGGAGGATAACCGTGATTTTCGCAACCTCTCTGAATATTCAATTTTATTCACAAACATCCTGTATAAGCCACGGTACATTCAATTTTCATGCGTTTCAACTACCATGTCGTTGCATCTCTTTCTTTCACATGATACTTTAGTCTAGAGTGAGTGAGAGGGAACAGGGATGGTTCGTCAAAGAAAGCCAGGGTTTTATAGAGGAGTCAAGAAGGGCAGAGGTCGTTTAGTGTGAGAACATGATTTGTTATTCTATTTTAATATTTTGAGATTTCACCTGAAAGGAGGCTTCTAAATATTTCAGCGAGGTTTTACTGACTGTAGTACTCGGATAATTAGTTTTTGATTAAAAGCGTTTAATGAGAATGTAGGGATTTTATTTAATACTTACTAGGTAAGTACTTGTTTAAAAGGTGAGTAAGTGTTTTGTTTATACAGTGTAACCTTTTTAAAGCTAGAACCTACATATTCTTAGGTAGGTAGATAGTAAATGAAAGAAAGCGACTGAGAATGATAAGGTTATTTATTAATGATACTTGTAGAAGATAGATAATATATAATAGAATCAGCGCAGTGCCTGAAGGGCTGACTAGATTTACAGAATTTAGGTGGTAGAACAATAAATGGGCGCCTTAGTTACAGAATGCCAGCTAGATCAGCAGTAGATGCTATTCAGGGTGGGTTTCGAGCCTACATACTAGTTTTGCAACCATAAATCAATTAATTTGTTAAGGGACAATACATTAAAATTTTGAATGTGGGTAGGCTCGGCCTACCCACTGTTACCCTGAGATACAGATGGCCCGAAGCCAGGTGCTGCTGCAGCGGCGCAGGGGGTTGTTTAGGCAACCCTCAGGCTGCGGAGCTGACCAGCAGACCGACGGGTGTAGTGTAGTGTAGCGAAGGTGAAGGCACCTTCGCTTGAGTTTCAGAGGTAGTGTAAAAAAACCCTGTGAGCAAGGAATAGATCACTGATCACAGTTTTCCAGGTGAAATATAGATTAATTGAAGGTTTATGGTTCAAGCTACTTACCCGAGAAGGGGTTTTACAGAAGTTCCGTAGGTAGTTATAAAAATGTGTGACTACGCAGATTAGAGGCTTTCGGCAGCCAGCTGGAACAAGGTACCGTCGACACAAAGACCCTGTGAGCAAGGAGAACAACTGATCACGGTGTGCACTGATGAACAAAGGTGAAAGATAGAAGCCTACGGATGGTAGACTTACCGGCAGAGGGTTTCAAAGATCGCGCACTTCTATATGTAAATTTTACTATTAGCACTTGGGGTTCAGTCTCCCCGGCGAGTCAAACGAGTAAGGAAGGACAAGCGACTGGTCTCCAGCGAATCTTCTTAGCCAAGAAAGAACTGGAAGCCCCAATTGGGGTGACCCAACAGAACAATAGCCTTCCAGAACCTTTCGTACCGGAGTTGCCGCATCTCAACTAAATCTCCCGTTGTGTGACTCAAATAGGGGTAAACGAAGTTTCTCTTCAACTCTAAAATATGTCGACTTCTACTCTATACCTTTGATATTTAAGTATGCGACCTTGTTCTCAATCCAGAAGAGCCTCAATTATGAAAATGTTAATTAAACTGAACTTTGAGGAGTACAATTTAAGAAATCAATGTAGGTCTGATTTAGGATGAGTTTAGATATTTTACAATAGACTATTGCTACTTTTGTGAAACTAATTTATAACAAATTATAATAATGAACTAAATCGAATAAGAGCCGAGGTTCCTTTAATTTCGGGATTTAGTTAAGCTGGCCACACTATCTGCAATGACCATGCCGAATCGACTTGGGCCAGAAGGTGACAATGACAGCTAACTGACATTAGGATTGTTTGACTTTTTACATTTTCTGGCATCGCACGACTTGCGCATTAAGCCAGAAAATGAAAAAACCTAAGGATGCAGAATCCAACGGTTACAACAGGCTTTTTTTACGTTCTAATATTCGACATCACAACATTTTCTTTTTTTTTAAACAAGTTGTCTCTTTGTGTACAATAGGTACAAACTTGTACTACCAAAAACTAACGATCAAAATTTAAATACAACATCTCAGGCTTTCAATAAATAAATTTTGACCAGACCAGTTGCCTTTTAGGCTGTCAAGTTTCCAAGAAAACACACAACAAACTAATGCAACAAATGCTTCATGACTTCGAACTATTAGGACATATATTGATCACATACAAATATAAAGAGACCCGTCTTTATAAGTAAGTTAAGTTGATAAAATGTTTACCTCCAGTTTATCCTTGAAGCATGCAAATACGTTCCAATACAAACATGATACCCTTCAGTAAGCGCTAGGTGGCGCTAGTGAAGTGTACTATATTCTCACTTCAAACACTTGATTAAGCAGTGAGGGGGTGACACTGACGACACAGCATTGTACGGACAGGATTCGCTTTCATCAAGGATGTTTTATTTAAAACTGGATAGTAAGGCAAAGTTAAAACAATACTATACGTCTCTTAGTATTCGCGTAAAAAATATGCTATTCAATAAAAAAATCGTCACCGTATTTTCTTCTTTTATCGTATGCCGTCGTTTGATGTCGCGAATTCGCCAAAATCGTAGAAACTGCAGGTTTTGCGTTACCAAAGCCATTTTTAATATTAAAAAGTTATACGTTACTTACGACTTTACGAGTAACCCTGAATTTGACTCTTTAAATCAGGTGTATATCAAATGAAATACAACAGCAATATGCATGTCTATTATTGTTTTAACGCTGCCGTAAAATATGTCCCAATATTAATTAGGACTATGGGAAGTCACCTGGCTTCGTAAATCTGTCTCCATCAATCATCATATACCTACATGATGGAGATAGATTTACATACCTACTCTCAATTTGTTTGAAACTGAGATACTGTTGTGTTCCGCGTTTTCAAAATAGTTTGCATAGGCTAGTCTAATCCCATTATATGTCGATAGTGGCTCCCTCTTCACGGTGACAAAAATCAGGGCGATCGATTGAGAGCATTTGCATTTTGGCAGGTTATTAACACTTTTGATAGTCTTTTTGATCGGGAAGTGCTTTGTACCTTTTTTGATCTGTTTTTCCTTCTGTAATATTTTGGTTCATTTAGTTATAAGTAGATATTTATGTTACTGGACCTTGCACTCTTACGATGATGTTTTATTAAAACATTTTTTTAGGTAGAAACTAGTAACGATAATACGTTTTTTAAGGTTTTCTTGCGAGGTGGTGGTCTATAAAGTGTAGAGGCCTTAATTTAACTGAAATATTTCTAAAAGATATATTTTTTACCCACCTACAAATATTTACTTTCTAATTTTCTGTGCGGATCTCAGCACAATTTACAGAAGTACAAATTGCTGTGTATTCTGTGTATTACGTTTAGTTATGGAAACAAGTGGCGAAAACTGTCATCGGATATTTTATTACTTATTACAGGGGACAAATGACTATATTTTTTCTTTTTTTTACAATTTGATTACTGAAAATATTTACACAATATCTTTTATATTCACCTAAAGGCAGATTATATTATCAGCTAGACTGCTACTGTCCTCTACAACGCCCGTCTCATCACAACACAACTTACACCAAGTACAAAGTGCTACATATGCTGTGCGTGGCGTTTAGTAGTGCAAACAAGTGTGGAGGCCTCTCGCAGGGCATTGTCTCAGGCCCTCCACTAATGGCCGCTTTCAATGAGTGCGCACTTGCAGGCCCAGGGGAACTGGCTTCGAGGGGTTAGCCAGGGGATTGAGAGATTGGGAAGTGCAGGTTTTAATAAGTGAAATTATTATCCTACACCTGCAAATCCAAGTATTTTGTTGAGTATATCAAAAGTTGATTTTATAATACAAAAATTATTATTAATGACAATTATTTTTAAAAATTAATACTACTACAATTCAGTATCCAACCTACATATATTTTATGCATATATTAATTTGGATCCTAATAATTGTATAAGAAGAGAGAGTTTGTTAATGTGTCAGTTTTGAAAAATCCTTATCAAACTGGCACATTGGATCTAGTTTGTAAGGATTGTACTTACATAATAAATCGATTGTAAAATTGGAACTACTTGTGATCATTAAAAATTATGATTATGGCCACAGATAGACAATGTAATACTTTCCACGATACCTTACAAAATTACTCGTAGCAGTCATCTGGCTATAACATGTGTAAGAGTAAATAAACTTACTTTCAAGACTTTACTGAGATACCAATCTCAGTAAAGTCTTGAAAGTAAGTTAGGTATTGACTAAAGTAGGTTAGGTATACATAGACACCAACATTGTGAGATTATGTAGCGGAATGACGGTAGATATCTGCATTCAGAAGTGAATACAGCTGAATTAAACCGCGGCCGGATTGACTAGGCTATGAATATTGGTGGCAAGTTACAAGCGGTGGCAGTGCTTGTATGACGTAGAACTGGCAGAACTAGCAAGCGAGCCTTATGATTGAAAGTATTTGCCGGCGCCGCAGCCTACTACTTTTTCGTCAGTGTCTGTTTGTTAATATTCCAAGATTAAAAATAATAATAAGAATATTCAATTTAAAAGCACCTGTTTAAGTGTCCTCAAAATCTAATCAGTCGTTTTTGAAATATGCCTAGGTATTTAAGTTTTTTTGGACGTGCTTATTTAAATAGATTTTTAATCAATTTAATTGCTAAACGTGTTGACAACGCATCTAAGTTATGATATCACAAATACGGCTCTCTTATCTTGTACCACCCGCAAGGCCAATATTATCTGTCATTTGCAAGAATCGCGCCCGTGATTAATCGAGCTTCCAGCGCTGACAGACGGACAAACCGACAGACATATATATAGCGACACCACACACCGACGCGCGGCAAAAGGCAGGTGAAATAGGTAGGGTTATCAGAATTATCAGGCTGATTGTAGATAAGTTGACTAAAGTATTCTGAAGCAATCGTCAAAGATATGTGACGTAATAGGCTCGATTCTTCATCATCATCATCATCATCGCCTTCAGTCCTCTTCAACCCAGTGCTGAGGCCTCCTCCTTTAGGTGTCACAGATGAATGAATGAACTTAATATGGTCGCATCTTAGATATTGGAAAACAGGGCTGTAAAAAACCTTATCTCCCTATACCTAGCGTGGGTACAGCTAAAAAAAGCTACAAAAAAAAATGAAAGTATACAAAAAAAATACAGACTTGATATATTTTTCTCATAAAAGATAAAAAAGTTGGCAACCCTACACGCAGTCTCATTTGCGAACTCTTTGATTGCTCGCGCTTTATCCCAAACTATTGTGTTTATGATTAAAACCTCTATTGTGGCATTGTATTGAACCTCTTCATTTGTGGTCGAATGAAGGTGATGCATTCTACACTCATTCATTAGTCAAAGTTTTTCAAATGAACCCACGATACCTACGTATAAGTAAGTAGCTACTAATGATCACACATATTAATAATATTTTTGCTTGATATTTTAAGAAATTTACTCATGTATGTTCGTATGATTGTGTTGCCTTGGGTACCCATAGTTTGCAAACAGCACGAAGGGCATTTGAAATCCATTTTTTACGCCAGTTCTATGACTTACAGCACATAATACAGAGCGATAAGTCGAAACATAGTATGTTTTATCCGATTTATTTAATTATTATTATTATTAGATTAATGATTTATCCGATCAGATTTATAACAATACACGCGAACTTTCATAGATACTACAGTACCACTACAGTAAGTACCTAAATATAACCTAACGATTATACCTTACCTGCCTACCTAATAAATATTCAATGTTGACATTATTATGAATTCTATCTAACCTCCATCTAACTAGTTCTTACAAAATTCTAAGTTGCTAGTTACAACACATCTGTCTCCGGATTAACATTTAATAAATAAATGGCCTGTCATTGGATCGATTCAAGCAAATTCAAAGGGGATATAGAATGCTAAACGATATTTGATAATGTCTTATCGCGTTGAATTAATAGAGGCTTGTTAGCGAGAGGAATACCTGTCAAAACAAATTCGTGTGTGGGGCAAGGTGTAAGGAATAATCGATCTGATTCTACTAGTTATGCGGATTTTATTTAATACTTTTAAAAATAAGTAGAAATTAATCATCGTATTATAGTTGAGATGAAATTAATAACTAAAAGATTCATGACAATAAGATAATAAGTTTGAAATTAGCAGATTTAGACGTTTTCATAATTTTATTTTACAGTGACTGATCGTGTGATAAAAAGATTTATCTTTTTACGTCCGTAGTTTAACACTGTGTTTTTATAGTAAACCTGCTAAAAAACTGTGATCAGATCAAGATCATTACATTCGTTGATTATTGCTTTGTAACAATTACGTTGCCATAACTTAGGTACGTAGATATTACAAAAAAATCGCTGTCCAAACTCGCTTCATCTCCCCGCTTACACCACCAGCCCCAAACAAATCTCTATTGATTGAGCTGACTGCGCGATCCTGATTCAACGCCGCACTAATTATTATATTTATTTCCCTCATTATCTGAATGAACGTCTCGCTCATTCACGAACGAACGAACAAATGAAACGGGATACCTGAGAGAGAGCTAATGTGATTCCTACTGAAACCTGTACCGGATAATATAATCATTGAACACCTAATTTGAACCCGAACATTCGCGAAATAACTCTTCGATAGAATCGGAACAACAAAGCTCGAACCAGAACATAATGATCTTGATGGTCGCTAGTCGCTATGTAACAAAAATACTGCCCAACTTGAACACAAATATTTAAGTAAGTTGCCTACCCAATTCCATAATATACAAATCAGGCAATCATAAAATTTTACGTGGATTATGCACCCATGGCAATGGGCCAATCACTTTCCAGTTTCGGATAACATTTATAAGACTTTTCACATAAATAATTATAATTAAAAAAATGCTTTAAAATTTTGTTTGTTTCATTGTGTTTTTTCCTCTTTGTTGGTGATATAATAGTGTTTTCTATTCTATAAATTTGTCAAAATTCTTGCTAGTCAAACGTATGCCTATATAGTGTATAAAAAAAAATCTTATCCACCACAGTTAGGTGTCTTTCACGTATAATGTCTTTGCAGTAACGTGACCCGACACTAAAATAATACGCTATGATTGTTCATTACAGTCCCTTTGTTTTGATTCCGAGCATATTATGTTATTCGAATGCAATGAGAAGCCTTTTTTGGCTGTCAAATGTATGAATGCTAGGGTCTGATTAATTAATTCCTCTTTGTAAAATACGTAAGCAAATTCCAGCTTTTATTTATTTTATTACTTTATTTTAGTTTTGTGTAGTAATAAGATTAATTTATGAAAATGAGAAAAACATGTTACTAAGAATCCACTGAAGTTATGCTTCTCTAAGATAATCTAAGAGATCTAAAATGTATTTGATAACCTCTTTCTTAAATCGGTTGCACTTCTTACCAAAAAAACATTGCGATAACTTTTCACAATTTCCCCGGTTTCCCAGCTCCCAATTCGGTCACGATATGAAATTATTTATCATCTGTGGTTCATCGGTCAATTCGCACAAAGCTAGTGTCAGACGCACGCCGTCGTTCGCACGTTCACTCACATACACCGTAATAAGCCTCCTACTGTTTGGACAATACGTTCACTCTTTAAAGGAATTATGCGGCTGATCTTCGTTCAAACAAATATATAACTTATATTGTATACACTAGAGGTTAAAATGGTGTGAAGGGATAGGTGATAGATTCATAATGAAAAGGTGGTTATTCCGAAGCACAATCGAAATAATGCGTCAGTGTCGAGTATTGTTTAGTGTATAATCGCCCGCTGTTTTTCTTACTAATTGGGCGAGATATCAAACTGATGTGGACGCATTTCTTTTCTTTGCGGTGTATTGATTTTGTTTGGATATGTCAGGCGATTGTCAGTTGATAAGTTGTACGACCGGGGCAACGAACGGGAAGACGCAGATATGTATTCGGACATGAATACAGAATTTACAGAAGGAATATGATTCATTTTTCTACGTGTTTTCTTCAAATGCTTTAATTTTTTAGCATTATTATTAGGGTAGTGAAACATCTCTTCCGGGGGTCGTGACTCCCCGCAGTATATGTTTTTTTAGGAAATATAGACATAAAAATATCTTTAAAAAATCACTTGTGGCCATCATTAGACAAGTATCTACTAACTTTCACACCACTAAGTATTGACACAGCATGACACCCACGTGTGGAGTGCGAATTACTACGTACCTTGGACAGCAGTGCAAACATACTCGCGCATTCACATGCTAATCCAGAGAGGGTCAACAATACCTTCCTGTAACAAACAGTTACTTAGGCTTTAATATTAATACTTTGAGCAAAAAATAATTATAGATTATATCATCATCATCATCAGCCTGCTATCGCCCACTGCTGAGCGTAGGCCTCTCTTCTTGTACGTCACTCGTCCCGATACTGTGCAGATTGAATCCAGGTGCTCCCTGCGGTTGTTCTAATGTCGTCAACCCACCGCATTGGTGGGCGACCTCTGTTTCTATAGCCAGTCATATAAATTATATGCTATACATCAAAATAAAAAGTAGGTTCCTACTTAAGTAGTTAACCTACTTTTACTAAGAAACTTAAAAAAAAAACTTTGCAAAGAGTAAACATGCCCTAATGCTGGCTGCATGCCCAACAGTACAAATTGACGGAATGTAAGTCTAATAGGAAGTTAAGGATGCTAGTGTTCAGTTTTTCATCCTTGACACCCAGGCGTTTGACTACCAAGTCACTTATGATGACAACAACACGCAAGCAAATTGTATGAGCAACACTATATACCTATTGCCTGCACTCAAATAGAACTAACTAAGCTTTAGATGCATGGTGACAGATTTTTTTACGTGGGATAGTCTTGCGTTTGACTACAGCCCACCTCATGGTAGTGCATTTGCCTTAAATATCAAAAAAATGTACAGGTAGGTACAAGACTAGACTCGTGATTACAGGCATTTTTTCTATTCCGAATAATATTTTGGAAGTAAGCAGAGAACCGCTATAATTATGTACATACGTATTTATGACCTTAGTTTAAAACGTTTTAACATTATTCCGCGTAATTTGCGTTTTATCCCAACCACGACCACACACTACTGTCAGTCGAGTAAAGTACATCGTGTATGTATGTACTGCGAGGTATAACTAATGCCTAATTCGATGTCATTACATCAAACACGCCGCCTAGACAAGGTAACGAGTCCTAATGTCTGGGCTGGCCAATGTTTTGTTATTACCTACATCTCTTGGTCAGTCTTGGTTTAGGTTTAGGTCTTTAAGAGCCTACCTGACGTGCTTAATTGTAGTACACAGGCTTGGTTGATGTTTCGGTAGATTGGTTGGTAAGACCTATTGGATGCGAAAAGACCAAGATGGATTGAGGAGAATATTGCCATAGTCCAGTATCCAGAGATATTAAATGCCAATGAAAATGATGAATAGATTTATATAGAAATGTGCGAAAAAAATCCACGAAAAAATATACCCATCGAGAACCAATTGGTCTCATGGACGCCCAAAATGTCTACAAATAAAAAATCGTCCTCTAGACCCCTCGTCCTGCAACGAGCCCAATAAATCATTTCACGTGGCCCCTTGATTTAATATTGTCATAATAATAAAAACGCGCGTTTACTCACACTAGTGAGTGAGTGAGGCAGATGTGTCATCAACACCACAATAAATGTTCACCCATGAATAGTTATGGACTAATAGTTGTATTCTCATTTTAATTGTTGTAACGATTAAATATAGAAATCATACATTCATATTCTAGTCACAATAATTTGTTATGCTACTTAATACAATACAAGAGATTAATAGATTACAACGTTGCTTAACATCAGGCAAGTTGTAGTCAAGCGTGGGCCTATCTAATATAAAAAAAACAAACATTTATTGTGGTGTATTGCAATTACTTTTAATTCTTTCACAATTTGTACAATGTATTTTTTTTATTCTGACTAATTCACCATATCTTTTGATCGATACGAATATATCTCTTACCTGTGTCACTGTATGCGATAATTTATCTCATTACGTTAGCAAAACAACAAAAACATAAACATTTTGACCTACTAATAAATCGAATATGAAATTTTGGCAATGTAGGTGTCCTATTTTACGGCTAGCTTGTCATATCTGGCATTCTTATGCTGTAGCAGCAATTTCCACGTGTTATAGCTGATGATCTTTTTTGTGTCTCTCCGGCAGAGCTTTTGACACCTGCGTGATAGCCACTTCAATTTGCCGACGGTGGTTAATGCGGTTGAAACATCAATAACTCTAGGTCAGGAGATGCCGGACAGATTGACTACTCATGCAATAGAAATGTTAATGAGTACCCGCGAATATTGAGTACCAACAAATAATTTTCAACATTCAAACGAATGCGAAGACACTAAACAACGAACTCAAAAATATGTTTTTCGATAAAACACCTTGAACGAAATTCTTTGGGATAATGAGTTTGTAAGCCTAGAGTTAATAACAATCAGTGTCAAGAAACAAACAAGACAAAAGTTTGGTAAAACCTATAATATTGCGTTGTAATAATATTAGGCAGCATCTCCCGATCTTCGTTCAGAGTTGCGTCGTCGCGGCGGTCTCCCAGACCCGGCGGGTAATTAGGGGTTAAAATTGATACGTTAAGGGATTCATCATGTGCAAAGGTGAAAGTTTTTACTTCCGACGACTTGCCGTAATGGGTTTTTTGTTCTCGCTTTTTGATAAGTAACAATTATCGTTTTAGTAAAAGTGCCTTTAATTTCGGAAATGTCAGTATTGATTTGACAAAACCTTTTAATGGGATCCACGCATGGAAGAGAGAAAGGGAGGGATGAAATTCCTGGGATCCACATAACTGTGTTTAATGGACCTAGACTATTTTGTAAGCCGTATTCAAACCAGCTGTTTACAAATTAATTTGCTTTTAATTACAGAGCCTGCCGTCCCATGTTCGTACATATACTGGCGGACCGCGCACGGATCCCGTTGTTTTTGCTTTGTTATCGGTATGGCAGGCCGGCCCGATATAGGCCTATAAACACTCAATTTGCCGCGAGTGTAAGAAGCTCATTGTCAATACGATCACACGTTCCTTGGGAGGAAGCCGCTGTAGCGGAGGCTTTTTGCGAACCTGAAAGAGATCAATCGACATCGACGATACCAAATCGGATGGCTTTATAAAGAACGCGCGGTGATGATTGTTAGGGCCGTTCTGAGATTGCATATTCCTACGCTATTGATCTTGTACTGATTTATAAATGATTGTCGTGGAGAGTTAGATTTTGATCTTTAATTATGTTAATTACATAAGGGATGCGTTAAACCTATTAAATGCGCTATTTAACCGAACCTGCCAAGCCTTTTCAATTTTTAACCGTAATATCGTATATCCTATTATATTGTGTATCTTCTTTTGGCACATTAGAGTAGACTCAAATTTAACGATTACTTTACACCGTGATAAATTAATTTGAATTTGTCATTAAGTATGTTCGGTGGAATCGAGATGTATCATACACGAGCATCATTAGTATATGTGTAGGAATGTGTAGAATGCGTCCGTGGAGGTGATGTATCAAATTTGATACACTCTCGTTATAATGCTCGGAAAAAATCTGGGCTTGACGGAATTGATACTTGGTACAGAATGTAAGAAACAGCGAATAGCGAGTAAAATATTTTACTAGTAGAGAAAATCAAAGCTAGCCCACTTACATAACGTTTCTTAAACACATTTACAGAAAAATAAACTAGTGAAAATAGGTGTTTAATTAAGAGTTATTGTGCAAGCAGGCCTACAACTTTTATTGTAAATATACAGTCCTGTGTAGTGTTTCATGTAATTTAGTAAGTAAGCAAGGGTTTATGCTATTAGATTTTTACATTCAAAGATAATATACAATTTAAATTAATTTTCTTTGTCATCGCCAGTTCTTCAAACTTATACCACGTGTGCCTAATGAGTGGTTTGGGAAAACCGTTTAGAGCGAGGTTAGAGACATTACCACGCGACGGTCACCATCAGAGTTGAATGCTGATACTTCAAGATGGCGCATGCTTGGATGTAGCTTGATGAGGAGAGGAAATAACAGACGCGTTCCTGGCGTGAGTCATGGATGAAAAATGAAAGGACTAGATGTTTGTCGTAGCTGTATGTATAGGTGTCTCCGGTCAGAAGGGAAAAAGAGATACCATTTGGTCTCAGTTTATTTTCATTCATTAGGCTATATTAGGCGTAAGATACGGGACTTAAAGCAATGACTAAAATCTCTAAATAGCCAACCTACAAAATAGCAAAATAATAATAGCCTGAAGAGTGTTTAAGAAAACCGAGAGAGATTGGAGATATTACCACGCGACAGCTAGCATAGCTGATACTTCAAGATTGCTGCATACTTGAGTATCTTGATGAGGAGAAGTATCAAACGCATTCCCGAAGAGTCGAGGTTGAAAGAGATCATTGGGGTTTTGATCTATTGTAGCAATACGTATTAGGAGTCTTTCGAGCTAAACGGGTGCTTTAAATTATTTTTAATTCAATAATTATACTAACAGGCAAAATTCTTATTAATACAATTGTATGAACATCTCAAAAGGAAAACATTATGTTTCGCCTGTTATTTATTCTATATCCTGGAAGCTTAATAATAAGTTATTCTTTGGAACACAAAGTAAGAAACTGTTTAGTTTATGACAATGATGACACATTTGAAAAAGTACCTAACCTAATTACTGTAAATTATTAATGAATCTGTGTTTATTATTGAAAGAAATCCATACGGGTTATTCCTAGTAATTCTCTTCGGTAGATAAGATTTAAATTTATATTAACAAATAATTATGAAATATTATATATTAAGTCATACAGTAATTAGCCTTGCTTGAATAGTGATGGTCCCACGGTTTTCCCACTAGATTAGTGCCGGTTCAATGGATACCTAACTTATATTTAGTCTCATTTAGATTAATTCATTTAATGAAATATCACTTACAGCATAGATAAACCGAACGTATCATTTATAAACGTTATCAATTATTAACGAAAGTCAGTAGAATGGTAAGTAGGTACCATTCATACATTTTCTTCACTGTTTTTTTATAAAATATCCCACTTATGTACATATTAGAAAGACGAAAGTTGTGTGTGTGTGTGTGTGTGTGAGTATGATTGTTAATTTTTCACGTTTAAACAAATGAGTTGATTAGGATGAAATTTGATTTGGGGGTAGATTTTTCAGACCCTGTATTTTTGCTGATTAATTCAGAGGGGGTACAATGTAAGTGCATGTCTTAAATATGAACTAGTTTAAGTCAATGTTTTGCTGAATAAATTAATACTGAAAATAATAACGATAGAACACGAATTTCAAAATTATTCTATTTTCACGGTTGCAATGTTGGTAATTAATTACATTATCATATATTATGATCTCTTAACCTTTTCCAGCCGTTTTTGCTAACTATATCAGATGGGTTAGCCAATATCCCATCAGTTATTTAATATCCTCATTTATAAAGTAGCATGCTTAGGGTTTATGATAAAGTCGTTGATATAATTCAATTCACACCTTTCATAGGATTGTGTTTCGTTACTTTGTTGCTTTGAGGTGCATCCGTATTTCCATAAGAAGCTAAGGGTCTTAGATCGATATTTTTAATTGCAGTACGCAAATGAAAAATACACAATAGAATAATTATTACTTTAATTAATTTATCATAGCATAAGGGTCTCAAATAAAATGTGAATAGAAACAGTATAATTTTATCTGAAACACTTCTTTTTTATGCAGCTTATTGAAATGCATAGTTTTAATTCACAGTTTTATAAAGGATTTAACTGAACATATTTAGCTGTGAGTATTTATTATGTAAAAATTGAATATGTAATTGTTGCATGCCGTAAGGTAGAATATGTTATTACTTATCACAAGCGTTACATCTGCTATAATCTAATAATTGTACACAACATATTCGCAAAATAAATGATTTTATTTGATTTAATTCTATTAATATAGTAAAAAAGAAAATATTATGCATATGGAACTAATTCTTTATACAATTTTTATTTTTTGTTAACGTTTCTATTTCATGGAATATAATATTTTATTAGTAACAAGAATATAATACATTGTACCTATATTCAATGTAACTGACAACTATTATCAAGTTTACTTAGCCGACACCTGACTTTAGTCATGGTTTCAACTATTCAAACTATGCTACAGTTCGCGTGATCTCCCACAATAATGAGCGAACAAACAAATTGATATTACGACTTACATCAAAATATAGAAGCAAACTTTAACTCGAAACAACCAGGTGGAGCCGTCGCCGCGTCTTATTAAAGAAATTAATTAAAACCATCGCGAAATAGTTCAAATGTAGGGAATAGCTAAAGTGGCAAGCATTATTTTTTAATTATAGGAGAACCTGTATAACTAGGATAGGAAAAAACATAGATTTTTGTAGTCTATTTTCATATGAGTAGACAATTTTTTTAAAGGAAGTTTATAATCTTTTTTAAATGTGTCTTGCTAGTACATGCCATTTACGACAGGTAGTACCTAAAATAGTAATAAGTCACGTATTTAATACAAAAATATTGGGACCTTATTGCAACTTACATCAGACGAGATTGTAGTCAAGCGTAAGCCTATAAGTATAAAAAAAACTATTATAAGTTACAAAAGATTCTGACTAACTAGGTCTCACTTAACTAGGTTTTACTATATTTTCATACGAGACAGTTGATTGGCAATTTACTAGGCAGCGTGAAATTAATAGAAAAAGGATGTTCGAGGTAATTAGTAGTTAATTAAATTATTTGCGGCCTGTTTATGTTGTGCTTCAAAATAATGATGGCCTTAATTCTACCATGACTTTGTTGTTTATTGGTGAAATATATGAAGCGTTACTGATAGTAACACAGCAGGTAAACTATGTAATATCTATGTACTTGTATGGAGATTGCTTCTGATTATAAAATGTTAATGCAACTTTCGTTGCCGTAGGTCGTTACACATAGGTTAGGTACATATATTATATTTTATATAAATATCAAATAAATTACCATATGTAGGTAAAATAATGCCATAATATCATAATACCTACTAAGTACACCAATGGATATGATGTTATTTAAAAAAGTATTTACAGATCTCAGCTATTGTTTTTTTTTAAATTTGCTATTTGCATTAAATACCCTCAAATATTTACGGTAGATAGAACTATAAATAAACCCTAAATAATGATTATTATAACTTTGAATATGGGTAGTTAGTATTAAATCTAAAAAAAATCTGTAAGTCGTACGTCTTACAACCACAGAATAATACCTTCACTTTGTACTTACCTTGTTTGTTATTTTAGTTTTTGACCATGTATGCAGAATCTGATCAGTTACAGATTTATTATTAAACCTACAATATTCTGTGCTCACAGTCTATACCCAAATCCATGTGGACATCCTTACAATATCGGTAAGTGGTTTATGAAGTGATTAAGTTACCTATTATGAATGCAAGCAGGAGCCGCGGATTATCGAAACTGCACGACTCGGCCACAATGCGGTGTTGTGTTACCGCGGCCTGCTCGCGGTAGAACGTGTTAATATCGTGCTTTATGGGGGGTGGGGTAAACTATAGGCTTCTGCGGTATCTATATAGTTTCAAAATGGATCGATAACCAAGTCCATGTGATAGAAATCCGAGGTCAAAGTATAGGTTAGGTTAGATTTGTAGTATTCAGAAGTGGTGTTTAGTTTTCTATTACATATATATATATATATATATTATATATCATTCAAAACACTACCCATAACTATATCGATGTATTGATTGATAACGAAAGAAGTGCGTGAAGGAAAGTGAGTCATATAAACACAAAACCAAATGTTTCTATAGTCCTTCCAGTTGCGAAAATGCAAAATTTTTGTGTATCTTATATGGCGACCAGACTTTTCAGTCCGCTACAAACAATCAACTTGTAAATAAAAACAAATCTACATAAAACCGCCATCACCCATACCTTGTTCCCCTGTAATACAATACGGTCCTCTCGCTAGAACTACTTCCCGACCCTAATTTTCCGTCTCATTACCTGATTCTTGTCCTTTTTGCGAGAACCAATGTCTCCTTCCACTCCACTGGCTCCTGTTCATGTATCAGTTACATTAATTAATATATCGATGCTGTTGTCTAAATCTCAGCTATTATTGAGCTTCAAATGTTTATCAGATAACGGTTGGAAGTTAAACACAGCTGAGTCTTTTGTGGTGTCTTTTAGTTGTAAAAGTATCGTGTTGCGACTATTGTTGGTAATTTAGCTATTATTGTAGTAATACTAGCTATTATACTTGTATGCTTTTTTATGGGATGTTATGATTTTATTAATGATAATATTACACAGAGATCTTCTTGAATGTAACATCTGCTTGTATTTTGTATGATACCAAAAAAAAACATAAACCAATAGTGGTATGTAGATTAAAATCAGTTAATATTTCACCTTCACATTGACCTAAAATAATTTGGCAAAAAATATTGCTAATATACTGTAACAGAGTACTCAAATTTCACCCCCTGTGCCACACCAGGACATTACTTTCTTAAAATTTTCATTGTTTATGTATGTCTGTTAGTTTATACAATGCGTTGTTTCGTATCTATCACGACAATTTTTCATATTTCCTCGAACTTTTCAAAGTTGTTTGGAAGTAGGTTTTAGTTCTCTCACTGTAACCGAAGTAATCTACTAGAAGAAAGGTAACTATAAAGTAAACTACATTACTACCTAACTAATGTGAATAGACTTACAGTATAATAAACACATTGCACAAAGATTCATTAAATCCTATGTTGCACATACGCTTTTGTTATGGATAGTTTGGTTGGAGACGAAATAATGATTCATGTATAAAAAATATGGGATAAGTACTACTTACTACTTACTCCTACTTACAGAATCTATATATCTTCCAAAATTTTGTTCATGGTTTCGAGTAAATCCGCCTGGCAGTATTAGTTCCCAGGCACCATCAAGGTGGTCAAGTGCAGGCTATCATGCGCTTGCGTGCGCGCAGCCCGATGTAACATTACACCGCCTGCGGGGGCTCGCACAGACACACAGACCTATATTAGGTACCTGAAATATTATACAGATAGGTTACTGTGACTGGTAGGTTAGTAGGAGAATTTTGTTAGAGGATATCTTTGAATCTGTGTCACGCAAAATTGCAATGAAATGAGGCTGTTCATTTTAGACAGATTTTTCCATAGTTTAGTTTCATTCGTTTCAAAAGTTTAGTACAAAAAAGGGGGGAAATATGAGTTATTTGATTAAGACAAAGTATTTTGAGTAAAGTTATATCGTCGAGGAATATAATTGCATTCAAGATCAATATTGACTTTATTTGCAGAAATAAAGCAAACCAACATTTCTCTAGGTACTAGAGTATATTTGCTAAAACCAGTGAACACTAATTTATGAAGTGTCGTCGAGTAATTTATGAGACCACACAGTTTGAATTAGCATTTTAATCTAAATACTGACTTGCGTCGCTAGAAAGCTCTGGAATTAAAGTAGGAAACTATTTTAATTAACTTGCAAGTCGTTAGTTTTATACTAATCCAGCTATATACGTTGGATATGTTCTGAAAGAAGAAAAAAAAATTTTTCAGTGCAATGGTTTACGATTATAAAATACATAGGAACAATGGTCGCAAATTACACTTTTAGACCCCACTTAGATTCTTAATAAGAATATTTCTTTACAAACAAACAAACCTTCCGTACTATTTTCAGAAATAAATTGGTTTTCATATTTACAATATTCGTAGAGATTTTATAGTGATATTGATCTCCTAATGATACTTACATATATATGTATCAACATATAATGAAGCCCTTAGTGTCTTTCTGCACACTATAACGACGAGACAGGGCGGCTCGATTGTCTGATCTTGAACTAATAATGACCGTCCAATAGATATTGCCCGGAAGCTTCACAATGCCCGAAAAATGCGCAGCGGGCGATCTATTAATTAAAGATCATAGCTTACCTAATGACAGTAACATAACTCGTTGAAACTAGAACAAAATGCTGTTGTTCCATTGAAAGTTTATCGCTCCCTGGCGGAATGTATGAAAAGGTAATTTTTTTATAATTTTTTAACCAAAGTTGTTGGTTTAGATGCACAATGCTTTCTAATGCACAACAAACAGCTCTTAAAAAAATACTTTACCAGTCAGTGAATAGGCATAGCATCTATAGTAATTTAAATCTTTATTAGTGGCCTGCTTATAACTCAATAGTATGAATAGGTAATTTCATTACTACTCAGTCCCTCGATCAACTTGCAGATAATATAAGCTACTGTTTATATTGCGTCGCCAATACCCAAATGAAGACCTTTGTGTTGCGCCGGCGCAGGCGGGCGGCTACAACGGCTTATTAACGGAGATCCGATTACATACTTCATTGGATACTTTGGACAACTTCTGAATAAGAATATGTACCTATCTAGCAACTAACTTTATGCTAGCTTTTAGCATTGAGTCGACCTATTATTGACTTTCTCCGCGGAAGGACAAACTAATTTAGTCGGGGAACCACGTCCCTCAGTAGCGAGGAATACGAGTCAAAGAGCACACTTAACAAGACAGATTTTATACAGACAAAACCTATTAGATGGTCAAAATATGTAATGTCAAAATTACTAATATAATAATAATGCTATTGATATGATGCAAGAAAAATATGCTACTGTAGATAATACGGAGGCGCGCGGCGCAAGCCTGCTGATTGGTGTAATGCAGAACTATGAATTATATTGATTAAAAATAAAAAAAGGAAATTCCTATTTGAAAAAACTTCTATATTTATCGTACTATGTCGGCATTTCCCAAAAGGCCTCTCAACCCTGTCTCATTATTGTTATCTGCGCAATGTAAACAAAGTGCCGTATCTCGGCGTGCGATATATATCGCACACTGCTTGTCGCTTGCGATAATCTGGCGGCTGGTCATCTCGTTAACATTGTTGCTAACTCTCTTAATTACGAATAATCTGGGATCTTGCGAGAGGTGTTGGTATTTATAAACATAAACATAGTGTAAATGTATCAATATGGTCTAAGTTTGGATTTGCCAGAGACATAAGCTGTCTTTGCTGTTGTGCTGCACGATACCAAGATTTTTACGGTGTAATAATCAACAACTAGGAACAAATTATATAGGCACCTATGTACATAAAACATGTAGTTTTAAAAATATATATAGGTAAGCATAATTAGAATATGAGCTGCTTAAAATTTCTGAAACATGAAGTTTCATTGTGTAAGAGAGAACACAAGAAAAAATATGTTCATAGCATTAGAAGTGAAAATTAGGTAAAGTATTGCCAGAAAATAAAGACATTTTACAATTATTTACTTTAAAAAAGTAAAATTATGCTATACAATCTTTAAGTAGAGTCCGTAATACTTGCTAAACTACGTTTAGCAGACACGACCACATATGCCCAAAAAAAATCATAAAAAAACTCAGATTTGGTAATTAAAACCACCCATAAACCGCAAGGTAAAATTACACAGACTTATTAAACTCATAAACTTGTTTCATGTCCGTTGATACGTGAATGAGTTTAGTGTGGCAGTAAGGGCGCGCGCACACGAGCTGTGGTCGAGTCTGGTCGGCTCAAGGTGGCCGGGTGCGAGCGGCTGGGTGCGGGCGGACGGATCATGGCCGCTCCATTAGGCCCCAAGTAACGCGATACGGGCTCGATCCGCCGGGATTTGCGCACTTTTTGTGCACTGGATTAGCTGCGCTGTACACTTGCTTGCATTGGGCAGCTGATGGATATTATTTTGGAGTTATATCCATTTTTAGTAAAAAATGTATAAGATATTTCATAAATTTAAAGTGAATATTTTAATGACTGTTTTATTTTAAAATGTACTTCTAGTTACTATACAATATGGTCTGAAAATGTTAAAATATTAATTCTCAAATGTATCTTTCTTTCATTCTATGTTCCATGAAAATTCAGAATGTTGAAAGTGAAATTGGATTTTCTTTGCCAATGTGATATTCAAACCCTTAACATCCGGATTTTCCAGACGTTTTTCACTCAAAATAAATAAAAGCAGCTACAAAAATGTATAGGTACCTAGTTAAAAACTTTTATCTAACCATACCTTAGGTCCCACAATATGGCTAATTTAATATTTTATTGGCTGGCACTATATTACGAGTATGTCCTCATCTCCGGTCGATATCAAGTATCAGTAGCGTGCGTGACATCACACGAGTCGACCGGCCACCTGGCTAGCGGCCAGTGTGCGCACTGCCTTACTCAGGTGACCTACTAGAAAAGCGGCTACTGGGCTTTTATAGATACATAGTTTACTAACAATACCTACATGTTCTAAGTAGGATTATTGAATCCTTATTATTAGTTAACTAAATTTATTTTAGAAAATAGCGATAAAACTCCAAATAGGTAGGTAAGTACTTGAAAGAAATATTGCTTGCATTGCAATATTTTTTTAAGTAGGTGTGACTAACTTCACCCGCAACACAACTAAGTTTATATGAAAACATTTACTATATTATTTGATAAAACTGCTAACATTTGAAGTACGAAGATGTTGTATCTTGTTGTAATTTTAGAAAAAAAACTTAAGCTCTGATACACATACAAGACCAAGTTTTGTCAGATAAATTTCGTTGTTTAAAGCGGCCAGTTAGATATACCTTCCGTAATCTATTAATCGTTTTGGCTAGGATTGTCTAATTTGTCCATTCTTTTCCCTAAACTCTAAACGAGTGTTAACCAAATTCCTTCTAACTTGTCCTAGCCATAGACTAACATTTAATTCCGACCTCATCAGCTGCAACTTCCCATCTCTCCCAAAGACCTGACGCCCACTCATCCCGTGTGTGTTAGTTTGTTTGTTGATGCAACTCCATAATCTCTCCGTTCAATTAACGACAGCGAGGGGACACCACGTCCTGTCAAACATACGACGCACGTCAAATACAACGACTTTATGCAGGGTAGACGCCTTATTATAAAAAAAATTACGTCTCTTTTTCCATGGTCGTGATATATTTTGTATTTTTTTTATCAAAGAATGATACTGATAAGATTGCGTGGCGCAATATAATATTTTTAACCGATCCCCCTGATTATTTTTGAATAAAAATATTGTCCTGATCATTAGTGGTTCAGCTGTTGGAGCCATATAAGAGGAACAGATATACACTCTCTTCGCTTAAGTAGTGCCTTCCTAGATTTACTGAGTGCTTAATTGATCTGTCGCCATAATAGGCTTGAATTCTAAGTTGGCCTTGCCTCGTAGAAAAACACAAATAGATGGATAACGGATCGGATTGTTTGCATGGAGAATAGGAGTATCGGAATTTAATTGTCTGTTTATAAATCCGATAAATTAAAATAAATGACGCGCGCTATCTCCTCCCAACCAATCACAGCGCGTTGTGGATGTTGCCAGTTTAAAAAATTTAAACACAATTTGTGGGGCGTCGACTGAGCGTCTCAATCTGTCAGTGTAAACAATTTTGTTTGGATTTGGGCTCCCGATGCACGAATGGATAATTAGTTTTACAGACAGTTAAGCGTTACATGTCAAGAAAAATATCTTATAAATTGTAAAGTACCCAATTTAGATATCTGAAATTGTTACGAACCTATGTAACGACGTCGTTCAACTAACTTAAAATAGTTTTTATCATCTGTCATGCATTATAATTCATTTTAACAATGCGTGGATAGTTTAGTAGGTACATCTATTTTTTAAGTATTCTCCAAACATCTAACGCAACTAACATATAACGCTAGCAGCATTTAGCCAAGCCCCAGGTCTGTAAGCCCTGTAGGTCCAAGTAGCCCTAGTTGTCCAAGTTATTAGTTTAGTTAAAATAGTTTTATAAAATCAGAATAAGTGGTAAACCCATGACATACCTACATATAATATAACCTTGACCTTTTTAAATTATACAAATTGACGATACCTCTTTACAGCTGACGACATAATACTATGATTGTAATGTATGAATTATTGATTATTTGTTTCCAAATTTATTTAGTATTTATTTAAATTTCTTTGGCTGTTCTAATGTGGCTTGACATGTTGGCAATAAATGATTTCATTTCATTTCTAGTTTATGCCTATAGGTCCGACTTGGGCCACAGTGTTGCTTGTGCTTCAGCTCACATGTAACATCTATCAATTTCCCCTGATAAGTTCTTCTGCCAACATTACACTAGCACCAACCCCTGCTTTGTTCGTTGATTGCTCTCCGCTACTAGATAATTCAAACACTGTGGAGTGTGTGATCTGTCGCCTGGCATCTCTGTTAGCGCTCTGTAATCGCCCTGGGAAATAGTATTAGCACAAATAAATCGAGCGACTAAATAAATATAAATAGATAATGAAAAGCTTGTACTTTTTGTTGTGTGAAATTGAAAAAAGTTAGAGTGTAGTTGTGTTAGTTCTGTCATTTTTTTTGGGAGTTACCTTTTGTACATTATTCTTATCTAATAAAAGTTGTGATGGACACTTATTAAACATTATTACTTAGTAAAATATGTTTCTGAGATATATACGAATTCTATAATATACGCTGAGTAACATAACTTATGCTAAGTTTGTAAAACAAATTAGCTATTTAAAGTAGACTTAATGCTATGTACATGCACCTACAAAGAGATAGTGACAATTTAAAACGAACGAAGCGAACGAAGCTACATGCTTTACTTTATTTTTCAAGGTACTCATTCAAATAACTAATAAAAAAAACGTACAAAACCAATAACACATCAGCAACAGTCAACCCTTCAGCTCTCAATCCCCGCCACATTGAGCACTAAAAGCTCCGGAACCGAACAAGAGACTCAAAATGCCGTAAACATGAACAACACCGACTTTAAAAAAAAACTTCTATCCAAAAAACAAATATATCCGTATAAAAATGGGTAACTAAAATTGGGAGTTCGTAGTTTTTAATAACGCACGAATATAGCGCCGCTTTTCTAAAATAACGTTTATCAAATCGATAGGAAAGAGTCTGCGAATATTCGTTGCGTTTTGTGCACGTCAAGGGAGATTAGATGGATGGGTGCGCGCGGTGGGGTTCACTGTTTGTGGATACGGTTCTATTTGATTTATCATTGTCATTGGTGTTGTTAACGCTTGTTTAGATGACACTCTGTACGGATATAATGGTTTCGAAAGGGTCGGTGAAAAGTATACGTTTTTAAGAACCCAATAATAAAGAATATCATCTTCTTATACTTTAATCATTATGATTATGTTGAAATTAATAAGAGTGGTTTCAATTCTAAGAAAGATAGGTAATTTTAACCCAAAAGCGAATTATTTTCAACCTTGTAAGTAGTAGTCATCGAACCTTAATGATGAGCTTTCAGGCATTCTACATTTGCACAAATGGCAATCCCTAACCTTTAGCAATCTGTCCAGTCACTTTAAATAAAGAACGAGGAAAATATACACATGAGTTGATATAAAAAGCCACTGTACTGAGACCTTGGTCCTTTTGTGGAGGCTCTTGCAAAGGGTTCGAGTACTTAATGAGAGACCCACAAAGACCTCAAGGGCGGTGAAGATGCTTTCCCACCATTCATGTTATTTTATAACAAAATGTCGAGTATCGGTATTCGTTCTTATATGTTTTTCATCGCGGATTAATGATTTGTCGTTTTTTGTTGCTTTTGTGTAGGTCCTTGGATGTTATTGCGGTTTTATTCAACGACTTCTAAAAACTTTTGAAGACAGTTACCGATTCGGATATGAGATTAATTAATTACGCTATTTAACAACTTATATTACTCATTCGCTCATATAAAACATGTAAGAACTACTTAAAAAACCTTCAGACGAATTAAGAACCTCCTCCTTTTATTGAAGTCTGTTAAAAATATAGGACATCGTACAACCTATTCAATGTTCCAACTAGTGCAGACGGATAGCACGCTCCATAAAGCGACCTTCACAAAAAGACCAACTAGCTGATGGCATGATCTGCGTAAATAATCGCCTCGGTTCCTATCAATCACTCGCGCCACAAGATAAATTCTACTGTTCACTCATTTGCCACATCTGACGCTTTCATCGACAGTCCGAGACAAGAATGCGATAAATTAAAAAATAAAGAAGTTGATATCGTAAATAATGAGGAGTGAGCCGTTTGTCTTCTACCGACAGACACTGTTGTGTGCAAATAGAGCAAGCTGGGAATTATTTGTTTTCTTTGTAAAGTGAATGTGGTGGTAAGTACCTACAAATCATTTATGGTTTTTTAGAGAATTAAATTGAAATAATAATCTCCATAGTTTGAGTAGGTACGCTTTCTTGGAACAATTCTTATAATAAGCTGTCATGCGAACAAAGTTAATTATACATATACTACGTAGGAATAATTCTATCATTAATTTAATCAATAACTTACTTTATGTATTAGCAGTCTGTGTTGAATCAAAATACACATTCTCACAATTTTAATAGTTAAAAGTCAGTATCGTATTATACGTACACACAGATACCTACTACCGTCCATTCCCCCTCACGTATGTATCTGGTAAGTGCGTCGTGTTTCTATTTGGTCTTCATAATCGTTATTTTTATACAAACCATCAAGAACAAGCCTCGATGTAGATAACACTACATTATCCAACAGAAATGTTCAGTGAGTAATATCATGGGCACTGGTCAGGACAACCTGTGCCTTAGACTATAGAAGTCAGACGAGATACAACAGGCGCGTCGAAGCTAAGGCAATGGTGTAACTGTGGTATTCTTATAAATTCCAATCATGCCTTTTAACAAAAAACCATAGACTCATACTTTATCTTTACATCTTTACATAATTACTTATTACAATGAACTTGTTTTTTCTAAAAAAAAGTAGGCACACAACTTTTTATTAATTAATTTAAAAATGATAATTCAAATATCTTATGATCATTTCAAATATCACTCTTCTATACAGCAATTATGTCTGTGACTTTTCCAGGGCATCTACAACAACGAACAAGAACTCTGAAGAACACTTTGTATGGTCTACTATGTCGCTCTGCTACATTAAGTCCGAGGATGGTTTTGCTTGGATTCAGCAAGTCACCGCCGACATGTGGCGACTCCAAATTGAAACACGCGTATATTTATTTTAACATTTTTTTACAAGAATCGAAGGAGTCATTAGATTGTAATTCATAACGGTCGGTGTTTTTTGTCGCGCTGTCTCGGAGAACACTTAATGTCAGGTGTACGCACTCCACTGCCCGCTCCCGATACATATTTCGATTAAAAATTATATTAAACGCAAAAAATTACAAAGCCATTAATACGTAGCACCCTCCGTCATTTGCAGAAATGTGATAACATGAATGGCTTTTTAATCTTTATTTATTTTTAATTGCTGCAACGTCAAACGTTAGTTTGTAAAAGTTATCTTGCCTCATATTGCGAGCTGCCAGCACGTTCGTAAAACAAAAAAGACTCTTATAGAAACTGCATCGAATGTCGGTATCGGGCGAACGCAGTCAACGATCGAGCCGATCGCCCTAATATTTCATAACAAATTACAAATACGTCTCAATACACGACATGGATTCGATGGCGGCCGCTGCGAGTGCCTTCAAACAAAAACAAGCCTTCATCTCACAATGGAGGCACAAAAAACCGGTATATCGGTAACACAATCTATACATATTAAACATACAATACAAACAATGCGATGTTGATTGAAACGTCAAGCAAATGACGTCCCGATTGATTTGGAGCGGCCCATTGTACTTATTAACATCGTAATTACTCCACGCTGGGATATAACTATTTATTTTGTTTCCAAATTTATTATTGAGACGATGAAAAAACAGATCAAGCTACAATGATTCGTGATTTTTGAGATCGATCGAGTCTATCGGCCTTATATCGGTTTCTATGTCGAGATGGCGACTGATGTTATAGCATTTTTTGTTTCTTATTGAGCGGTCTTTTGTTTTTTGATTTGAATGGAGAATGTTCGATTTTATTCAGTCTTACTTTGAGAACGCAAGCGTTTCTTTCTAATATATTTTTCTATTGTAGTTTAGAGAAAGCTTTGCCAAATTAGGAGACTATCACGTGTGCTTGAAACTATCGTTCTTGGGTATGAGATGAGATGAATCAGCTTTCAATCGTTGGTAGACAGTATCTACAATCGAGGCGCCGTGGCGTCACCCTGCGCGATCCTTCTAAGGAACGCCCTGGGTTCCGATTAAGCCATCAAACTGTCAATATCAGATGCACAACAGATGAATACCTACCTCAAGCAAGTCAAATCATTTTTGGCTGACATCTTAGGTTTTATTTTAAGTTCAATTTCTTTGAATAAGATTTTATCTATAGCTTGTTTTCAGACCCAAATTTCTCTTAGCTGTTATGCATATTTTGTGTACGAATAATAAATGACTAGGAACAGCTAGAATGTCCAAGGTATGTCCAAAATATAGGTATAAACCTATATTTTACCAAATATACTTTTTTTCAAACTGTTTTATTTTTAGCACACTGCTCTCTCTGTACTTAAAAAATCGTGCATGGTTGGATAAGCGAATATGAAAATCACATGAATATATTGTCGTAAATCATAATTATTTTACGTGGCAATTATAACGTGCCTAGATTATTTGTACCTAAAGTCAAATCACGTTTTTTTCTCCAGGTCAAGCAGTTACAATAAAAGTTCCCAGCATCGCATGACCCGGCGTAGGTAGGTACGGAGGATCGTCGTGTCGACGCTGACGGGCTGTGTAAATACTGATCGAGAGATACGTTATTAGGCATCAGCCTCGCCCCGTGAGATCTGCCTGGCTCCGCTGCGGGTTACATGGGAAGGAACATGGTCTAATAATGGTATGACCTGAAGGGGTCGGAAAAGGTTACTTTACAGGAAAACCATCTAGAAATTACATTCGGTAATAGGTTGTAATTCGGTGCTTAGCCACTAATATCTAAATAACATACCTGCTGTTTTAAGTTTAGTTATTAGCTAGTACGTTTGTTCATCCTTCGCGTTGGATCCATCCGATTTAGAAGATGTTTTCTAAATTTTATCCGGAACCAACTGCTATTCAATATTCTTGAGACTATTTATGTGCAAATAAAGCACCAATAAAGAAAGTAAGTATGGAAAAAAATATAGAAGTGGTTGTTTAAAACCTGTAGCAGCTAACCAGGTATTTGTGAAAACCCTTCATAAATAATCCAACAAAGACTGAAACAGATAAAAATGTGTTTATACTATCTATAGTTTAGCCAACTTACGACACGGTGTAACTGACAGCCACACTACTATCGACGTTACCTACAAACCAATCCAAACCCACATCTCACTCCAAGCCACTTTCAAACCTATTACCAAGAGCTTACGAATCATTTTACTTCAATCAAGCCATCATTACAACATTGTTCTGTAAGTTTAGTAGATGTTTGTGTCAAATAAGAGCAAGTCCTATAAAACACATATCAGTTAGTAGTTACATTACATCTTAATGTAAAGTGATAAGGGTTATATTTGATTGTTTTATGTCATTTTTATGTTGCTAATGTGGCGCCGAATCCACCTGTTAATTGAAAAGTTGTCACGGAGTCTGATGGAGCTGTAACAACCGGCGCCATTAGGATTACATTTGACATAATGATTTCACAATCACGTGTTAGGAACGATATGAGGATGTAAACAGATTTAATATGAACACTTAGATGGATAGATTAACGCTTCATTGGACACTAAATAAAATACAACAAGAAAGACGCATTTAATGCTATATGATTCGGCATATGTATGCATGATAGGGAAATATGTATTCTTTACTCAATTAATTCTTAACTATACGACGACTAAGTCTTATAAAAAATCATCTATCAAAAATCTATCTATGTGTAACGCGATTAATAAAGTAAGTGACTAATATTCGGACTCAAGACAGTGTTGCCCCAGTTCAATTACCTAATGATGTCCATAAATTTATGTTTAAGCCATATTCTACTTTATAATATTGCATTGATTTTTTTCAGTTAAAGAACTTACTCAAGTCACCCTGAAAGTCTCAATAAAACCATTATCAGCAGCGTTGCGCAGCAGTTTTACATCGATAACAACAAACATCTCAATCTCCGAATCAATCGACTGTTCGTTAAACAAACACCTAATTAAAACCCCGGCGCGGCTCGCTCTCGCAGCATCGATACTATCGACCAATGTAGCGATAACACGCTCTCCACCGGACTCATTTATCGATATTATACTGGGTAGGTACAACACTACAGGTTCAAATACAAATATAACATTTTTGTAATTGTATGTTGGTATGCATCAATTTATTAGTGTATGTGGAAACATCTTGCAGTTGTGGGCCACATTGATAATGAAGTGTTTATGGTTACCCATAAACATATTCGATTAGATCTTTCAAAACTATCATTTCATATTACCTAGTTGTTTTTTTGAAAGTCCAAGAATATGGCGGTAGGCATAGTATATTGAAGACAACCCCACTGAAGAAAACACCACACACAATTGTATTGCACAGTTTTTTACTTGGTATACTTACTAAGTAACATTTTAACCGACAAGAAAATATGATCCAGTATCACAGGAAACAGCTAGTTACAGAAGTATGCTGCCGCTGTTGTTCCAACCATTACAAAGATATGTTCTGTTACTGGTCCCACAGTTCTCATTACTAGATTATGATGTCAGGAGAGCCCAGCGTGGGGCTGACTGGTGACTAGGCGATATCGCGTGGAACTAGGAGAGATAATATCACGAAGTATCAAGAACCAATCTCTCATTTTTACATTGAACAGTCAAGCATTAACCATTAGGTCATCTGAAACTTGAACATGTAATCTATTCATGTGCTGCTTTGAATGTTTCGGTCAGAGTTTTCGTTAGTTATAATTTACCGGAAAAAATACAAAAATAATATAACTTAATAACACCGAAGTTGAAATTATTTGCATGAACAACAGCAGGGTTTTATATTGATGAAACTGGCCGTCATTAAATTAGGACTGTAGCTTGAGACAGATTACTAATTATTAGAGAAAAATCATTTAATTTATTTAAGTAATACCTTTTTAATAATATAAACAAACTGAAAAGTATAAGTACTTACCTATACCTAAATTAGTTTCATAAAAGCCTCCTCGTTACGTAGCTAGGTGTCGCATTAAGACATTCCGTGCGTGGCGTCTGGCGTGCAATCAGGCTGCGCCCGCGCCGCCGCACCGCCGCCGCCCGGCGCCCGCCACCAGGACTGCACTGTCATCGTGGTTCAGTGGATAAGCAGCCAGTGGGAACCCTCAGACGGAACATAGATAAGTAAGAATGAGTAAGTATTTAATGCTATTACTAGAGTTGAAGTCAAGCGTGATCCATGATAAATTAACATAACATTGCATCATATCATCAATGTGAGAATGCATGAGTACCTACCTCCAAAATCATCGATATGACTGCGATATCGTACATGTCCGTAGCATAGCTTAGTTATTCTAGAGTGTATTATAGTGAGTAAGTTCTTACAGAAAGTATCAGAAACTTAGAATCAGAGAAGTTATGGTCAAATTCAGCTTGTTATACCATAAAAACAACAGGCAAATCTTATAGGTCTTCCCTACGTTAAAGTTTTATCTATCAGAACTCGGATGGCATGATTCAAAACTCTCATAAAATCCTTTGGCTTCCCACTGTGTCTCTACACTGTACCACCCGAGGCAGCCTCGTTTCCCACCAAGAAGGTTTGACAGCTTCGTGACGTCACCACACAACCACTTGCTTTGTACAATGAGAAAAAAAAAGAAAAGATCTTTTACGAAACTTTGTGAAAATAACACGTGATAGAACTTTCCGTGGAAGTCAAGATTTTTTAAATCTGTCCAACTCGACACATCAATGCTGTTCATCATTTATGATTTTCTGATGTTCTGTTTATAGACAAATGCCATATTTATTTCGCAACTACGTATAAGTATTCATAACAAAATACCTATAGTGCCTTTTATTATCACATAATTTGACCCTCAAAATAACACTTAAATCAAAATAAAACCAGACTTGGAACAATCTTAACAGTCCAAACTTTCGCCTTTTACATGACCAAAACATTATTCCTCTAAAAAAACAAGTCCCAAATTAAAAGACAACAGACTGCACCCGGTGCATTCTTCAAGCCAAGTGGTGATTTCACACACTTTTTGTAAGGGCGAGAGCAAAAACTGCACCAAAAACACGAGTTGTAAATGACATAAAATTAATCGGAGTGCCCTCTGGTGATCATTAGTTGCATGGGATGGTTTGGTAGTGAAGGAAATTAAATAATAAATGGAAATTGAAAAAAAACTGTAAATAAAAATAAATTTTCTAGTAATAGTAATCGTATGTGTCCTTTGCGCTAAACAGTTTTTGTTTAATTTGATGATTTTTAAAGAAATACAAATGTTCTTATTAATCAACCTAAAATATGACTGTATTATGTACGAGCACGTATCTATGTTCTCAAATTTAACACTTTACAAAATCACATTTACCTATAAAAAATAAAAAAAATAGCACGTTTACACAAAAACTGAATTGACAATTGCCTTGTACCGTTCGTGACACACGGCCGTCTCGCCTGACACGCAAGCTCGACAACTTGTCCGCAAACATTCCAACACAAACCTACATTAATACTTAGAAGTAATATCATCGCGTGCGACCATAGATATGGATAACGAGTTACATACAGCTCACTTAATTATTGATTGATTCAAATTAAACATGAAATTAATTTCGATACAAACGCCAGTTGTAATTAATTAGTCTGATTGGTTTTATAATTGAGAGCTTGTAATAGTTGTGCTGAGTCTGGCTAGTTGTAATATACATGGCGACTTAGTAACGGTATTTCACAGCTGTAGGTATTCATTAAATACATACTTACATACATACATACATATTCCTGGACATTGCACACAGCGCCATCTAGCCCCACACTAAGCAAACGCTTGCGTCGTGGGTACTAGATAACGGATATATTACTACGAATTATATTAATATGAATTGGCTATAATATTATTTTGGCTATACGTATATAAGTAGTCGTGGAAACCATCTACCTACAAGTTTAATAAGTATAATATCACAATACGTTGACTCGTATGTACCTCCTTCATACAGTACCTACTCCTTATATAAGAGATTTATATACGGAATGGGTTTACGTTTTACTACTGCTTTGTTGATCTTCAGATGTACTCAATCCAAGTAAATTCAGAAGTACTGAATAAACTTACTTATTCCTTACAAAGTGAATTATCATCACGCACACTAATACCCCGATTGTTCTGAAAGTTTCACGTGAATATGACAAATCGGACAAATATTCCTTTTATATAAATTTCACTGACAATTTAACATCCAATAAGGTACTGTAAATAAAGGTAACATCTGTTTTTCTCGGAAATGTTGCGTTCACAATCCTTTCTCCGGCGACTGGTCTATATTTAGCCACTAATGTGATACATTTCACTCACGTCGTTACTGTATGTCCCGGGTATGGTTACAGAACAAACTCGTGTACGTGTTAATGTTCAATTATTTATTAAATTTAGTAAGTATGGAAAAGTTCGCAGAGATCCGACGCTTCGTTGTAAGTTATTAACACGAGTAACTTATTAGTCAGCTAGGAAGTGAGTAGCAGTATAGCATTATTAGTCAGCTATGAAGTAAGTAGCAGTATAGCATTATTAGTCAGCTATGAAGTGAGTAGCAGTATAGCATTATTAGTCAGCTATGAAGTGAGTAGCAGTATAGCATTATTAGTCAGCTATGAAGTGAGTAGCAGTATAGCATTATTAGTCAGCTATGAAGTGAGTAGCAGTATAGCATTATTAGTCAGCTATGAAGTGAGTAGCAGTATAGCATTATTAGTCAGCTATGAAGTGAGTAGCAGTATAGCATTATTAGTCAGCTAGGAAGTGAGTAGCAGTATAGCATTATTCGTCAGCTATGAAGTGAGTAGCAGTATAGTATTATTAGTCAGCTATGAAGTGAGTAGCAGTATAGCATTATTAGTCAGCTATGAAGTGAGTAGCAGTATAGCATTATTTTATTTATTTAAGTAAATAATCAAATATATCAATAAGAAAGATTTCATTATTTACTTATTTTTAAAACTTTCCGAACAGATTTTATCAAATCCTTGATTTTATAATATATGCACAGGTGAGCTTCACTTTTATCTTCTTTTACTTTGGCGGTGTCTGCCTGTAAAACTAAATAAAAACGAAAGGTTTTAATTCTTGTTAGAAGAGTTCATAAACATTTACACTAACTGCATTATATTATTATATCGTGGCTGGTACCCAGGACCATGAAGACATAAGTCCCCGGATTTTGTATTCCTCAAACGTGTCATATTCCTCACGATATGTTGCGAGTGCAGATCCTCACATAACTTGTAAACCAGTCATTGGCGTAGGGCCGAATTCGAACCAAGGTGCGTCAGGATTAAAAACGAGCCACACTCGCTTTTTAAAACATTATAAGAACTCCTAATTAGGAGAGTCTCCGGTATTTCCCACAAGTAGGTACCTAGTTGAAGTAGATTATAGTGTCGTCACGATATAATCACGCAACATTCCAAACAGTGGAGTGGACCTGGCGCCAATATACACCAAACACACAAAAAGAACACTAAATGCTGCATGATACGACAAAAAGATGATACTCTCTGGTTGTACCCGTCATAGTTTGCTTCTTCGTTTTTATTCACTGTTTTTGTAAATCTGTATTTTACAATCGATTGTATTGTAACTAAACTACTTCTATACAAGTATTGAAGTTTTAATTTCGATCTAAATACCAACTATAAAATCAAATTATTATTAAATTATTATCATTAGATGATTTTTAATTTTGAAGTTTAGAGGGTCGTTTGCAAAATTTTACGATACCATGCTTTTTTATATCTTTATCATGCTTTTTATGTTTTATGTTTCGATCTTTTACTTACTATAGGTATTTAAGGAGCAAACATAGTCCAGAGCCTACAACCATTATAAAGTCGTACCACAAAAAGCAGCTATTATCCGGAAGCTGTGCGACCCCGTCATTATGTCGTTGAGACGGCGGCCGCGGCCGTGGTACCGCCCCCGGATTATCCAGACATGGGCCAACGAGGAACACTGACTGGTAGTCGAGATGTTATCAGATTTACCAGCTTTGCTACAAAACTGACGTGTTAACATTAGATAAAAACATTACATTAATAAATGAATAAATCATAAACTTGCAGGAACTTGTATTACATAATTTATAAACGTACTACTACTCGGATGTCTGAGAGTTTGCTAGCGTTTCATAGGGACTTAAAGTAAGAATATTTAACTCTCGGGACTCTATACTATAACCATACCAAAAAGTACAAGTACGATTCGCTGTGATGTGATAGCGGAACAAAGAAAAAAGTCCCTTACGCATTAACATTTTTTTAACACGGAATAGGTCAACGTTGGACTACAGCCTGCCTGATGTTAAGCACCAAGCACCACTATAGTAAGATGATAATGATAGAACTTTTGCATGCTACTCGTAATATAGGCCAAAAAGTATCTCAATTTTACCTTAACAAAAATCTGCTCTACAATATCAAAGAGAAATCAAACCATCTCCAAATTGAGCATTTTCTCGGAACTTTTTCAATTCTGTTCGCTTTATACTTTGTAGGTAAGTTTTGTGGCGAGAGATTGAAACAATAACAGGGGTTGAAAGTGAAATCCCGAGGGAAGGAGGGACTCGCGCCCTACGCACCACGCACTACCAGGCTTACGGGTGGGGGCTAGTGGCAGCGGGCTTTGGTTACAATGAAACGAGAAAGAAATAAAACAGTCATATATCTTCGGAAAAGAGATTTTTTAAATGATTGAAATTAGATTAGAGACCAAGTATATATTCGAATAAAACGCCGACATAGGTACTTGGCTTACCTTAGCGTTTTCTCGAAAATAACAACTTACAAAAAGGTCTCATACTAATTATGTATATCATAAGTACTTTTGTATTCTGTGATAATTGTTTAAACTAAATCTAGCTGGTCTGAAAAGCCTCTACTGTGAACTTACTACTGTAAGTGGTCATATCAGCCAAATCGAATAAATTGACGTTGTAGTATCGCTGCACTTTGTATAATTTAGATTGTTAAATTTTGCAGCCTTCATCTCCATACAATTTATGCTTCAATCGCGTAAAATAATAACTTTCAAAATTAACAAGCTAAATAAAGCAGCATCAAACTTACTACCTTGTCTAATTTACCTAGTAAATTATTGGGTATACTTACAAAAAAAACAGTATCGTCCGATCTTCGTGTCCGCATGCAGTGTGACCCCACCCCACTCTGTATTGATTCGATTTGTCGGAACTCGATGTAGATGTAACAGCGGATCAGAATGGATTGTTATTTGCTTATCAACTTCTTTGCCACTCTACTCTCTTCGAACAAGGAATTACCGGTTCATCATTATTGAGCTTTTAAGTTTTGCGAAAATTACTTTTGTTTACAACTTGCGCAAAAATGTAAGAACGATGAAGCGTATATAGGTCACTGGTTATTTTTTTCATAATCAGTAATAGTACATTGTTACCCTAGGGGTGAAAGACGCTGAAAGTAACTTACAGTGAGTGAGGGCGCCAATAGTTCGAGGGACTAAATAAGTCTTTAACCCGAGGTAAACACTGTGCTTTTCATTACAAATACGAGGAAAGTAAAAATAAAAACATGAATTAGCTAAAGAAAATATGAGTAAATTTTATTTTACCACCCAAGTCAAAACAAAGATACCTCAAATCGTATGATGATTTTCCACTACCGCTTTAGCCTCTTCTTTTATAAAATCAGGCGTTAAATTTATATTACTCGTAAAATCAGATGAACTCATTTTATAGGTACAAAATCTCTGCTATACGTATTGTGACGTAGAACCTCTTTGAATGTAGGTGTAAGAACTATTTGGTTAAATGTAGGTATGAACTCTTTTGTTGAATGTAGGTATAGGAACTCTTTTGTTTTTGTAAAGAAGTTAGTAGAGTTCAAGATAACTCTGCGCGCGGATAAATAATATATTTATGCGGATGGATAATCTGCAATTTGCATCAGAGGCCAATTCTTGGCATAAGTGCTGCCGCCAGTCGCGCGCAGAGTTTTTACATGTTAATTTGACAGCTGTCAGTTAAAAGTGATTCTCCCTAGGGATGAAAAGTATTACTTTCAAGTTTCAACCCGCTCCTCAGGCAACTTCAGACCTACTTTCAGAGTATGAGTAATGAAAAAAATCATTTACTTATTGCAATTAAAACTATGTTTCTTACGGTGATCTTAAAATAATTTAAAGATCTCTAGTTTCTACCCCGTCGGATGTAGGTACTAACATATTGCCCAATCAAGCTCAATTTATTCAGGCAGGTCTCCTGAAGCGACATCAGCACAAACGACGTTGTGGTCCTATTTTGAACATAGAGCTGTGTTAGAGCATAGGGTATAATAAATCTTTAAAAGTCTTTACAAAGTTGTCATACGAGTAATGTAGATTAGACAGCCGCTCTTTAGTGTAGTTAAAATATCATGGTGGTAGCTTCGACCCTGATATAACAATGCAGGATCCACTGAAAGGTCACATATTATTGACTCTGAATTTAATCCACTGATAGGTGAATGGTACATATTACAGTTCTTACGTAAATATAAAACATGTAATTTATGATACGCGCCTCAAGTCTAATGCTTATATTCTTCTGTATGCGTTATTAGTAGGTACCTAGTAATTCTTCAACCACTTACCACTTAGGTATACCTACCTAGGCAATACGAATCATAATTAGGTACCATGCGTCAGCTTCCTCGAAATCAAAGTCATTGTGAATCCACGGTGAGTAGTCTGAACAAGGTAGCTCTGCGCTCGGATCAAAATGTAACTAAAACTTTATTAGGATTATACTAATGACTGGTACTCATGTCTTGGACATACCTACATATAAAAGAAATGTGGCAAGAATCGTTCAACAATGGCCAGACGACATTCGAAAAGATTAAATGTGAACAACAGGTCAAAAAAAGCTCAAAACATGAAGTATTGTGTATGAGGAGACTTATAAATAAAATAAAAGACATTTATTTCAGGCTTAGCCCATAGTTACTAGAACTAATTTGGACACTGTAAACTTATGCTCTTCAGGAGGCTTTATAAGCTGATGATGTTGATGATGAATCTTATGAGTTATTTGGTCAAGAGCAAAACCCGCAAACTTTAACTTTCTATTTGAAAATGAGCTAAAATAATCACAACCGGCAGGATTCGAACCTGCGTATTTCAGATTAGCAGCCAGATCGCAACCAGGCTACGGTCTACAAACTGCCAGGCGCGAAATCTTAAAATCTAGTGGTTGAAATGATGCAAATGTGCTGCCATCTGTCATGTGTAGATTTATTTAGCTCGCATTTCAGTAAACATGTGTTAGAGTAAACTAGCAAGCAAGATAAATCTGCGCGCGGATAAAATTGGAACTAAAATGTTCTGATTGCAATTTGATCACAGGTCAATCCTTGGCATAAGTGTTGCCGCCAGTCGCGCGCAAAGTTATGTTGTACGGACTCTACCAACGTAGGAGCCATTAAATGATACATAGGTATTGTGTGTTACCGCAAATGATCATATTATGTGATGAAATGAGCATATTACCAGATGATATCACGGTCTGAGCATTATCACGGTGACGGTACGCTCTGCACGAGCAGTTTTTTATTTGTTATTACTTAAGTATTTTTCACATAATATTCGTAATTAATTAAAGTTGCAAAGAAGTTGCTCTTTATCATTTGTTTCTTTTAGTTGCATAAACACACTTTATTAGGCATAATAAATTTAATCGTTACAATTAGTAATCCTGGAAACTTATGTCAACCCACCTATGCGGTGGGTTGACATAAGAAAAACCGCTGAATACCTGGATTCTGGATTCAATCTGTCAATTGTCAAATTGTCAAGGCCTATGCTCAGCAGTGAGCGATAACGGGCTGATGATGAATAGTAATCATTTAATCATTGCCCTATACATACTAACACCACTACTCCACTATGGTGCAGTGACCAGAACTGGGGATTGGCCGCCAGCTTGTAGGTACTATGTATTATATTTTATGCTTCAGCACAAGAATGACATCTTCCCCAGTCTCGGCCTGCCACTTGCCAGTCTGCAACTTCAAGTTCCTGCAACGAAATTGTTTGCCTTCATATTTAATTAAATTTGAACACAAGCTTTCTTAGGTCTACAACACTTAACATACCATGTTTATGATAGATCTACGAAATCGAAAGAATTATGTGGGACACGACGAAACTAAAATTATATCTATCCTTTTTATATTTTATATTATTGTCTGTGGTTTCCCAAGGTTATGCGTAACGATCTATGATTATAGGCTAAATCAGTCACATTTTAAGTTCATCCAGATTCTACCACAATTCTAAATTTCAACTGCACCCGTTTTAAAGTACCAAACATGCACAATTAACTTGCATAGTTACTACGAGTATGGCATAAAGAAATTTTCGCTTTCACAACTATCAGACATAAATCACCATAATCATTAACAATATTATGTAAAGATCACTCAAGCAATTTGTACAAAAGCCTCCATGAAACTTCGTGATCCACTAACTGTTAGAACCACCTTGACTGTAATACCGCGCTAATGACTGTAAGCGCTGAATTAAAATCACATTAAATGATACATCACGCCGATTTTAGAAACTGTGTCCACCGCAACTTGAACTTGGAGTGCCTGACAATTATGGGATTTAAATGGGCACTATCTTACTATTATTTACTGCTAAAAGTTTCCATGGCGGAATAATATTAAAAGAAAGGCATTTATTTATTGACTTCGATGTTTTACACCTAAGCAATAGTGTAATTTATATAGAAATAGAATATAAATAGTCGACATAAACGATATAAATAGTCGGGCATGAGTATAATTACAATCTTTTGTATTCTACCCAACACTGCACAAAGAAGGCCAGCATGTAACGAGTTTATCACCTCTCGTAGTGACGTATAGAACCTCGTCGCTCGTCTCACCTCGTTTCCGTCGCCGGAAGCGACGAGCCTGCGCCGGAAATCCATGAGATTGGACAAAAATTGCTGCCATTGGCGCCGTTACCGGGTACGTGCTATGATTGGTCGCCCGCCAACTCGGCTAACGATATTCCAATTTTGAATGTTTACGTTTCTGATCACCTTGAAATGTTTTGTTAAAACTGTAGCTCAAAGAATACTATTACCCTTTTAAAAAAAGGGAACAAATACGTCTCTATGGAAATAAAATGCGATCAAAAATAGCGCCATCTTACGAACGCTCAGTTAGTTAATTATAAAAAAGCGGGAAATTCAAAATGACAGGCACCCATCCACGACGTCACAATGAACTCCAAAATACTTATACCAGAAAACTGGCGCAAGTGCTGTTAATTTGTCTAAGAAAATTTTCACAATGGTGAACTGCACCAGAACAAATTCTACAGCATTCGCACGTATTCCAAATAAGCATTTTGTATTTCATTAGCGGCCTGGATAGGCACCCATCATTTTGAATTTCCCCGCATTTGCTGAAAAGCAATAACAACACATTATTAACATACAAGTTAAACGGTTAGTATGGCAGTTTAATATGATGAATATAAATTCAATATTGCTATACAATAAAGTACTAGGTATGTATACTTAACTACATAGAAATATTTACATCTATTATGATACTTGTCTAATTTAGTTATATATACCTCAGAAAGACCTTTCTCATGTACATTGTAAAACCGGGGCTAACCCTCGACATTTTCCATTGATGCGGGTAGATACCGGATTCCAAAGCAGAATTTAAATTATGGCAAAATGGACACAGTAATGCTTTGTGTTCTATTAGTATTAATAAATACCCCGTAATTTGTTTTTTCTCAATTATCGTTCATGTACAGAAACCGCTCCGTTACAGTTTTATTATATTATGTATGTAACGAAGACATAGCTAATATTTATTCGTTTTCAGTTAATGACGACTAAGTAAAATTTAAACGTTTTTAACTGACTTTTAAAAAAGTCTGTAGTCTTTTAACTTAAGATATGGCACAATACAAAGTTATGGCCAAAGAAGAAGAAAAAACTGTTGTATGTGTCAATGTCAACTAATTTTGAATATGATTTATTAAAAAGGTTTTTTTTTTAAACTATATCTATAATTTTATGATTTAAGAAAAATTACTTCTTTTTATTTTATTTTATGTACAGTATTTGACAAATATTCTTGCAAATTTTTGTATATATAAGTAAAACAAAACAACAATATATTTGGTCTGGGTAAACATTTTCAGCACCATCTCTGGATGCTTTAGAACATTAACAATAGAAATTGTCAGTAGGATACGGTGGAGGCATCACTAGAGGTCACTTTTTATGCAAATCATATCAAACCTAAGTGTAGACGTTAGGGCCTGCTGTAGCTAATGGCAAATTGAACAACAAAGTCAATTTTATCAAAAACTAAAGTAAAGGGAAACTACAAAAACATACCATTTCCATTTATTTTTGCTATCAGCTTTATTTGTGGCCAGAGACAATGGAACAAAAAGTTTTCAACCAGGTGAAAAGAAAATAGGTGCCAACGCTTACCTAAAATGGTCGCCGCTTTCGCGTAGCAAAAAGCGTGTCAATGCTGCAAAAAGCACAAGTTCTAAATTATAGAAAACAATGTCATAGTTATGAGGTTTTTTACAGCCTTACATAAATATGTTTGATGGGAAAATTATGCAGAGGGACGGATGTAAAGGTCGCGGGTAGGCGCCGCATTCCTAACTTGCGTTATTTGTAGGTAGGTATTATTGAATTATCTTTCTGTTGGTAACAATACAATACAATACAATACATTTATTCATAATTCCATTATTACAAGTCATACATTTATTTTTTACATTTAAGTCATTTACATGTCAGTCTATTAGATATCTATCACTATAATAATTTTATATATCACATTTCTGGTATCTTGAAAAATGTGTCAAGGTCATAAAATTGTTGCTCAAGCAGCCAAGCTTTAAGCTTGGTTTTAAAGCGCGCGGTGGAGGGTACATCACGCACGGTAGCGGGTAAACGGTTGTAACTTTATTGTGATTATGATAGTCGTAAACCAGTAATAAACCAGTCGAAATCAACGGAAGACAAGCGCTGGATGCTTGCATCACATGCTGAGTTAGGGCCTGGTGTGACACGAAACTGTATCTATGTATTTCTATTTTCCTATTTTGTTGTGTTCTGTTTTTCATGTTGTTTCGTGTCTCAATAAATGTATTTTATTCTATGATATACTCTGGATTACCATCATTGCATAAGCTATTTATGTTTGTGTTTCGAATTGTTTTTAGTATTATAAAAATAAACAACAGCACCTTTTCAATTAATTATTACTAACTAGATTAAATATGTTATTTAATGTTTTATATAAAAAATATATAAACGCGCAGTCCGCTAGCAAAAAAATAAATAATGTCGCAAGAATTAAAAAATAAGTTTTAAAGATTCGTTACAATGTAATCTACACCTTACCGTGTTTCGAATATAAATTATTTTGATCGTGTTCTTCTATAATAATTACTGCTAATAACTACCGGTACCTTCAACATTTACTAACAAAATCTATTCCATACGATTTTTCATAACACACCATTCAAAATAATATGATGTACATAAGTATAAAACATATATCAAGAACAAACCTTTTTTATTTACTTGTATGTAGTGCAATTACCTGTAGGTAATATACTACATATAAATGAGTATCAGTAAATATTGTATGTAATTTTGACACTAACAAACATTTGCACAGTTTACGAGCAATGTGACACTTTAAAGTACCATTTTACTGTCTCAACAAGTCAGTCAGTCAGTCTGGTGCCGCCATTGTTTTCAGGCAATTAGCTTTTAGCGACGGAGTGGAACAAAAACTGACGAGCTTTCGATCACTCGGTACCGAAAGCTCGATTTGCATAATTAATGTCCATTGATAAAGTGACAAAGTATAATCAAGTAAGTAAATAAAGAGATTTATTATGGTGTGTTTTAAATAGCCTTTTGGGCACGTTTTAACAACTGCTGTGACGGCCAGTACAACCTACAATTTATTAGTAAGAATCATCATAAAATAGTCCCAAATTACCTAAAAAACAGATTTTTAGGTATTTCCTAAACAAGAGTCCGATCTGCTACAGTAAGTACGCGCCAGGTTTTACCTCTTTGCAGGTTTTTGCTTTCGCGCTGAAACTACTCGATCGATTTGGATACTTATTTTCTGCTGGTAAGTACTTCTGAATTATTCAGACACGGCCCACACATCATATTCATCTTCAGCATAATTATATTGCAAAAGTATTAATTTCTCGTAGTTCCAAATAACGCCAAGTCCATATATTAGATCGCAGCTCGGTGTCCGAGCGCCGCCGGCACTGGGCCGGATATTACGTACTAATGCGGCATTCTCATCCACACCCGGATATTGTCACCCGGGCGCGACACCAGGGAGTGACACCCGGGTGACACGCGATATGGATCATAGCGCTGTATGTGTGGTGTGCTGCTGCCAGGATGTATAGAATCAAGCCTATGGCATACAATATGACCAGCTAAAACTTTGGAAAATTGGCCTGGAAATATTGTGTTGTTTTTAGTTTTATTATCTCATTTATACAATGATCCTTAAACATATTTAGCGATACAGTGACCTTGTAGAGATATGGCTAAATGTGTTAATGAAAGAGCAAGCAGGCCTTAGTCTGTAGAAATTGTATTTATATTAATATGTTAAAAAGATATTAAAATAAGAAAGAGCCTCTCATGTTTACCGATATCCTCAGATGTTTTACAACAAAGTGTCGTGGAAAACCGTGGCGCATAGATGATCAAGTCACACTTTTTAGGCGAAAACAGAAGGAAAATGAAATAAATGATTTAACAGGTAAATCGTTTATTTTATTTATGTTCCGTTTTCGCGTTGTTTTCTTGAAATTCGCACATAACAATTCGCACATACAAGTAAATACCTTCAAGTACATATAAATAAACTGTTACATGAGTCGCTAACAACTGGCAGTGGAGTTCCACCCCTACCGCCTCAGGCATTAGGTTACTGGGACTGTCATGTCCCTTTACCTTGGGCAGGTTTTGTACACAAGGATGGAAAAAGAAGGATACGAAATTATGTATGAGCAATATACGCACTGTTGTTCATACTTGAGTTTGATGACAATAATAACAATACACAAAATTTTCATGGAAAACTTAATGCTTTTCACGTGTTCTTTACACAATTCTTAAGATATTCTTATTAGGTTTTTTTTATTTATCTAAGAAGGTATATGCAAAGCAGAAAGTTCACTACAAACTTACTTACATAAATGTTTTTAACACGGAATAGGCCTACATTTTAATATTAAAACTTTCGTGAGACATTTTATCAATATATTAACTAAACGGTTTTCACCGCGGCAGCACGCAGACATGTCTGCATGCTGCCGCGGTCCCAGAACATACGTTCTGAAGATGGATGTCATAACATCCGAAACGCGTAAACAACTTACGCGATTTACACGTGAGTGAAAACCGTTTAGTTAATATATTGAGGCCTACATTTAACTACAGCCTGCCTGATGTTAAGCACCGCTGTATCATCGAACTTATAATAATACCGCGCTGTAGTCTAAGATGAAGCACGCTTTGCCTCCTAAGAGATCCATGAAGAAATTGATGATCCATGGGTTATAATTTTGTTATTTATTATGATGTAAATTAACCACAACACTTCTTGTAAAACTTCCTGCGTTTTTCATAGATATTAATCTTTAAATTTACCTTTCTATTGAAATAAATTCCTGAATTATATTGCATGGTTCCCCTGCATGTTTCTTCCCCTGATATTGGCAGGAGGGGATCTAATTGTAATTGTAATTCAATTTCAATGGAAAATGTTAACGCTGTGATGATTTTATTGTTAAAAAGTTATGTTAATGGTATTACAATCGAAGAATAGCTTTATAGAAATGACTTTGGCTTCCTGACGTTTAGTTTTTGTGTAACATTCATTAATACTTTTGTTTCTTTTATTCAATAAATCAACTCTGTAGATATCGTGCCCGTTTAGATGTTCTTTTACAATTATTAGGATGACACAGATAGTCATTCATTAGGTTTTAAAAGTCTTTGCTAATGCTTGGCTTGAATCTATAGTAATATGAAGTCATTAGATACCCAATGGACTAAGTTGTTATATGGTGACACAAATTCCAATAAACCAAATTAAGTAGGTAAGTATATACTTTCAAAAGTCCTGAAGTACCTTAACCATAACAGACAACCTTTACATGGTAAACTATGAACAGTAAAAAAAGTAGAATAGAGTACGTAATAATATACATGCCACCTAAGTCATAAAACCGCAATGCATAAATACCAATGTCTACTAACCTCACGTCTTGTCGAGACCTCAAGAGGCCGTCGACGGACAACTGCGAAGGACTGTCGACTGTCGGTGGCGACTGGCGAGGGAGGCCATCGAGTTTATTGAATTTGGAGCGAGACGCGCAAATCAGTTTACCGACGTCAAGTGTAGGGGCTTTATAGGGATTGTATGAGATGGGGACGATCATTGTGATTGTTTCTTGTCTTTCGTGCATTATTGCTTCTTTTCTTTCACAGGGAGTAGGTTGTAGGAAATTTATCGATGACGATTGCCATGTTATAGTATCTCAGTCGTAGGATTTGTCTGATACCCTACATTTTGGTATATATATATATATATATATATATATAACGACATGTGACAAAAAAATGTATTAGACATTTATCGTTCTTGGTAGGTAATTATTTTTAAGACGGAAATTTTATAACTATAAATATATTATTAGCTCGTAATATAACAACTATTAATGCACCATATAAATGAAAATTATGAAATTGACATGCAAGAAGTCTTTTATTTTGTTTCCTCCATATTAGCGCTAATAGGCGACAACCCCAACTCGATTCCAATAAGAACCCGAGCTGTCCCATGAGAAATCCCCTGTAACAGTGTGTATAGATCCCCATACACCCATAGATAGCATGGACCCCGTAGACTCCGTGAAGTTACACAGAACTAAACGTCGACACTATGACACTCCTTACACAAATAGCGGTTAATTGAAAACGGGAACCAGGAATGTAGTGCAAGATATAAACTTACAGAGAGTTTATATATTTGCTAAGACTGTAAGTTTTTTTCGGTACAAGAACACTACAGTATAACTGGACTATAAAAGATCTATTCTATGCTTATTATAAAAAAAATGGCGTGAAACTCTTTTAGAGTCATAAGGTAATTTGTTTTGACACACGGAATTTATTTCAACTTCATTTTTACGTCTTTTTAACAAAGAATACTATTATTTATTAAGAATTATTTTGCTTTATTATATTTTTGATTCTATATTTACCCAGTCCAGCAGCCAGCATGGAGGAGAAGCAGATGTTCGGTGCGCTGACAGTGTACCGTGAGCGAGGCAGGTACCTGCGCCGCCTCGAGCAGTTCGAGAAGTCCATCGCAGCGTACGAGGACGCGTACAAGGCGGTGCCAGACGGGGCCGATGTGAGGATGCTGACGGGACGCAGCCAGGTGTGCGGGGACGCCGTGATGCCGCAGCAGGCCTACGCCAACGCAGAGGCCGCCATCAAGCTGGCTCCACACAACATGAGCGCCTTCAACATGCAGGCGCGCGCCATGTACACCATGTCTGACTTCGAGCGCTCGCTCGTCATCAACCACCGCGGCGTGCGCCACCGCAAGCAGCCGCCATACTTCCGCGAGGGCATCAACCAGGGCCTCGAGACCCTCCAGGACTGCATCGGAGAGAACTCCGGCCGCGTCATGCTCGACTTTCTCCCCCTCATCAAGCAACAGGAGAAGGAGCGAGACGACGACTACGAACCGAACAAATCGCTTCATGTCTCTAGAATACCGAAACCTGAGACCAAAGAGAAAATGACACAAATGCAAGCGCGTCAGCAGAAAACGCTAGCGAGGGTCATGGCCATGAAATATTTGGGACCGATGGCTTACGATAAATTTTTCCTTCAGAGTCTCGTGGAAGATAAACGATTAATTTCAGCCAATTCTGCCGGTTCCGAGAAACTGAAGACTATCATACAGGATGCCTTAAACTCGCTGTGTCAGAGGCAAGAGATGTTACGATCTCAACGGCCATATTACACTATTAAATTAGCAGAAAAATCCACGTCTTCCTACCAAACCAAGTTCAAGGAAGGGATGTTGATAAAGGAGCGACAGACCGGCGCGCGGACATCCGAGCGGCTGCTGCGAGCCATGGATAAGAGCATGAAAGCGCAGAAAGTGAAGGACGTGATCACTCAGGCGGAACGCATGCAGCTATTCCTCGACACAAAGACACAGCGCACATTACCTGACAAAGACATCTACACGGACCGGCTGTACCGGACCGTGGGCGAGGCCTACCTGTGCCAGCACCGCCTGTCTTACACGTTGAGCGAGGGAGGTAACCGGCGCCGCGTCGCCTTCCTCATGGGGCTGCCCGTCGGCCGCCCGCGCTCCTTCGACTCCGTCATCGCACAGTATCCCTTCAAGTTCGTCGATATCAAGGAAGTCACGAATAGAGTGATAGAAACTCTCGAAATGTGCGAAAACGCTACTATGAAATGCTGGCTACAGTACGAGCTAGCTCGTCTTCTGTGCCAACAGAAGAACTACGCGCTCGCGAAGTTTTACGCGAAACGTTGCCAACGTGACGCGCAGGAGATCGGCAACGTGACGTGGTGGCTGAACGGGTGCTTCGTGCTGATGAGTGGGGACATGCAGCAAGCCAACGCGAATGAGGTGCGTATAGCGGTGGACGAAGCATACGAGTACACCAAGCGGATACCGGACGCGGAGCGAGTGCGCTCCTTCCTATCCAAGTGTGCTCAGATGGCCGCGGAGGCGGTGGCAGCGGACGAGAGGAAGGCCACCAAGCACC